>ML815804.1:71308-89625 GCA_009831015.1 Picea engelmannii
GTATTCCTGTTCAAAAACCGTAGAGAAAGGGGTCTTATTTTTTGTTTTTTTCTTCCTCTTTATTTTTAAAGTTTTTTTTATTATCTAAATTTGGTTTTTAAATTTATTTATTTCAATTCTTTTATTTTTCTTAGTTTTTTTTAGTTTTTAATTTATAAAAAAAAAGAATTATATTTTTTTGCTAAATATTAAAAAATAGTGTTATTCAGCTACATTTTTTTATGTATTGATTTAAAAGTAAACAATGTGTTAAAATTGGTGTTTTCCACTATATTTTAAAAGTATGGAACAATAAATTAATTAAGGAGACACAATTATATGAAAAATCATAATTTCAAAAAAGTAAATGGTAAAATATATTTTTAAGATTGAAAGAAGCATGGAAAAATGACTGAAAACAATGTTGAATAAAAAAAAATAGAAAAAAATTAAAATAGATGAAAAATAAGCATTTAAAAAAATATGGAAATGTTTTTGGATCGAAAAATTTAAAATATCGAAAAACCACCTAAAAAGGGAAAGGGGGTGCTACCGGTAGCACCATTTTTAAAAACGGGGTAAAAAAATGGGCCCGCAAAAAAACAAGAACTCTATAGAGTTCTTGTTAAGTTGGTAACTATGTTTTTAGCTTAGTTTTAATTTTCACATCTAAGCATAAGCTAAAATTGATCTTTTAATTCATCACAAAGAACTGCAATCAACTCATTTTTTGCATTTTAGCCTAGTTTTCACATATATTAGATATCAATTTGGCAAGTAATATTTTAATTGCTAGATTAATTTTTTTATGCAATTTTTATTTTATGCAATTTCAAGTTGGAAAATAAACTTGTCCCCTCGGCTCCTAGGAAGAGGTTGGTCAGTGAGGACTTTAGTAATTAAAAAACATTTACCTTTCAGTCTTTTACTTTTTGTTTAACATAAACATTTCCCCTCATCTCTCGGTGCTTGTTCCTGACCCTTCTAGTTGTGAGCTTGCATTGACCTTCTGGAAGTAAGTTTCAAACACATAGGGATGGTCAGTGTGGATTAAATTAACTAGGACAATCTTTAGGAGTTATGTTATGGAAATGTAAGAGAATTTGTGTAAGAAATCTAGTGGGAACTTTAAGATCTAGGTTCTCACTGTTGGATCTCTCACATTTTCTTGAGCTTGTGTGCAAAATCAGAGGGATATATTCCTTGTTGGATATTTGAAAAGTTCAACCTCCATCTTGAGAAATATCCTATTGGAGGCCACATCTATATTAGTTTTATTTCCTTGAAATAATAATCATATCCAAACATTACTCAATTTTAATAAAACTTTCAAAGCAATCTCCATAGGGTACTTTACTTTTCAACAGCATAACACACGATCTCAACATTTGGCACTGGTCTCATATTCTCATATATATAAAGACATTTGCTTCAAGTAAATTTATTTCCATGCATTGTTATTTATCTTGAAGTATATCCTTTGCTTATTGTCATTTAATTGTATGTATCAATAGCTATATTGAATACCTTTCATGCAAGTTTCTCTTTATTTATAAGTAGTTGTGGTGAACTAATGATATATGATGTTAGAGTGGATTTATTTTGTGTATTGTCTTTTGCAATAAAATCCTAGACTCTTTTTCTTGTACTTAGTTTATTTCAAGACTTAGATTATTTTATTTAGGGACTACCCCCCTTGGTTTCACTAGGAGTTGGCCTAGACGGAGGAGTGGAAGATTAGGTGACAACACCTTAACTCAAACTTCCCCAAAGGACACACCAAGTGGATTGGAGATTTATTCCACGTCACCAGGCGACAACATTGGGAAAATGTCCAAAATTCTCCTGTAAGTCGAAATGAACCATTGTGATGGTTGTCCTTCCAAGGTATCCCATTAAAAATAAAGGCTATGATGAAGAATATAATTCAATGGAAGGGAAGAGAAAAGTGGTTGGAAGCATGTTGATTACTTGATAGATAGTTGTTCATTATGTGGCATTCATAATTGAGAGTGTGAAAATGTGTATTTGTATTGTCTGAAATTTTTTCATAGATGAAGTGTTGGGATGCACTTATATTTAATCAAATTTATCATGACAAGGATATTGGTGTCATAAGCATTAGAATTAAGTATATCAAGAAAAACAGGAGGTTATAGTATTTATTTTTGTAATATGGATTCATGTTGAAAAAATGGATAAGCCATAGGCCTACCATTTATGGACCACAAGGTTCCTAACAATCTTTGTTTTCTTCCTTACATTAAAACCTTTTCCTTCCCTAAATAGTGGGCTATGTAGATATTGCTTCAGTACCAAAGTCAAGGCTTGCAAAAAAAGATTGATCCATTACTATGTGTTTCTCTTGGTCTTGAACAATGAATTGTTCAAGCTGCCTTCCATCAAACTATATGTCAAATTGGATTCTCATTAGGTACTCTATTATGTAATAAGGGAATTCCCAACACTTGGTTGTCCAAAACCACTAGATTTGGAATATCATAGTTGTGATGTCCAAAACCACCAGGTTTGGGATACCATAGTTGTGACATGTATACCATACTTTCTTGAATCCCTATCATGCATTCCTTGTCAGTGTCCATGTCATGCATGTCCTTCCCTCAATTGAAATGTAACACTATGTTTTCCCCAAAACCCCTAAATATGCAACAAGCCATTGGGAAATATTCTTAGAAATGTAACGTTAGCACAATAATTTCGAAATTTAAAGTCAGTTCTTGCTTGAATTATTGCTCAAGGCTATGCAAAAGCTACCTGGATGCAAAAATTCCATTGTTGATATCCCCAAAAATATTTGGTTTCTTCTTCACATAAACCCCTTTTCCTACACTAAACAATTGGCTATGTGGATATTCATTGAGTACCAAACTCAAGACATGTAAAAATATTGATCCACTACTATGCATTTCTTTTGGTCTTTATCAAGTAACTATGAAAGGCTCTTTCCATATAACTAGATACTGAATTGGATGCTGACTATGTATTGTATATATTTCCTCTCTCCTCCTTGTGCTAAAATGAATGCAAACCTTTCTTTGGGTAATGGAACTAGACTCTAGATGTACTTGTGCTTATCATGTATATGTGCTATGATGTTGAACATTGCATGATTTTATTGAAATATTGTTTTCATTATCTATCATGCCTCTACCTTTGGAATGAAAGTCTTCACTGACTCATATCTGACATATAGATTTCAAAGTATATGGATTCATCCTCTTCCAGGTCTCTATTGTTGAGGGATTCCTTGACTTCTGCATTTTGGATTTTAAAAGAGTAGCATAAGATTCATCAAAAGGGTTGAAAGTCGATAAGAAATCTATTGGAATGGAGGAATAGAGTCGTAATTCCGTTTTCTCGTCCTCCATCGATCCCATTCATAGGACTACAACAAATATCACCCAAGAGAGAAGGAGATCCCTTCTCATGTGGAGTATCCATTCCAATGACTAAATCATAACAGTGAAATTCAATTCTTGCCCAATTGTTCTAGTCTAATTAAACACCATAACATAACTTATTATTAAGTCAAATTAAAAGCCTTAGTGTAAATTCTTGAACCAAATTAAAATATGTAGCATAAATTCTTAAATCAAAGTAAATACCATAGCATAATAAATTCAAGCAACAAAAATACATAGAGACATGGAAATTACCCAAAAGAACCATATTGTTCTTTCTACTTGTGGCCATCGTTTTGTCATGAGATTTTGATGTAGGAGCATCGCTCCAACTCAGCACGTTGGTGCGCATTCTTGGAAGGGAGAGGTGTTTCCCTCTCATTTTTCCTTTGAGATTTAAAATGTAATTAAGGAAATTAATGATGTCAGTTTGGAAGAGCCAAGTTGTGCTTTTGCACAAGTTGTAGATGAGGTCGCCTTAAGTGGCTGACGGTAGGAGGGATCTGCATCCGATTTAGATAAGATTTCTACTCATTGTAATCTACCTCATTAGTCAAGCATTTTGAATGGTGATTAGACACCACTAGCGTATCTTGGAGGGAATCTTGTTGAGCCCCTCTTGTATAAATCCTTGTATTGTATGCCCGGTAGAGGCTCCTGGAGATTGATGAAAAATCATTGTAAGCCAAAATATTGTTGAAAGCTGAGACTCATTTGTAGTCCAGACTCATATGTTGTAATCGACATTCTTCCAATTAATAGATAAGAAAAGATTCCACTATTTTCCATTTTCCTGTATAATGGATGTTTATTTCTAAATGTCATTCATGTGTGTTTATGTTGTATAACCATTTGTTAGAATTCATCTGCAGGGATAGAGGTAGAATTATCTATCTAAGAGCCCACTGAATTAGTTCTGGTTCTTTGGGCTAAGTGAAAGGAGTGCGCGAAAAATATTTGAAACTCTGTGATTCAATGGAAGGAGTGTGTCTCTGAACTCTTACGAGTCAGAGAAGAACATTCCAGGAGTGAATAGTAGAATAATCCACATACTCAAGGGAGAACTTCAATTTTTTTGAATACCTTGGAAGAAAGTCTGTGTTGGAGAAAGCTTAGCACATATTTGTTGAATACTCTGTAAGATTCTTCCAGGAGGGAATTGAGCAGGTTCGAGCATGCATAAGACCAATGCATTTTGGGGTATTGGAGATATTAAGAAAACCCCATAGTTGCTGAACACTCTGAGGAAAGAAATCTCTACAAGTGTGAATTAAGCGGGAAAAGGAGTTTCCTTGGTAGACCTGAAAGAATTCAGGGAGAATCCATTTGAAGGCTTGAATTGAGTGCAGAGAGTGTGCCAATGACAAAGTGAGTTCATATCACAATATTAGGATAAAGAGCATCGAGTTTCCATGAGTGCACCATACAGTTCGAGGAAGGATGTAGAAGAGCCGAGAACCTTCCAGGTTCGAGCTGAGAAAAATATCAGAAGAACTAGCCCAGTTGCACGTAGAATTCCAACAAGGAGTGCAGAAAGGATGAGAGAAGTCGAAGTATCAGACAACAGGAAAAGTGTTATGTTTGCAAAAAGAGTAAGGACTTTCCGACGTCTCGAAGAAAAGAGAAATCTCCCATTGTCAGGGGAGGACATGCGGTGAAAGACCATGACGTCCAGGAGTTAGAACTCCAGAAGAATTTCTAAGAGCAAAGAGCAGTCTTTGCGAAGTCTTGAAGAGCGGAGTGAATCTAGGCCCTTGGATCTGGAAGGGACATGTTGAGGAGATCCACGCATTTAAGAGAAGTGGTGCTCTGGAATAAATCTGAGGAGAACAAGCGGAAGACTCTCAAAGGCTGAAATCTGGATAGATCACAGTCATTGATCTAAGGGAGTGATGAGGACCATTGATCCTCGTGCCATTTGAGTTCACCGATTCAGACTTCAGGGACATAGGAATTGGATGTTGTATATAGGTTGAAGTCTTGAAGCCGAAGCGCCTTTTTAAGTTTTATCCCCGAGACATAGCTCGAGGTCATATGACAGAAAGGGGCCTAGCACAAAGAACTAGTGCTGCCATCATTTTCTTCAAAGGGGCCAAGGAGAGAGCCGTGGGGTTGGTAGGACCCGCACTTTAGAGAAAGGGGGACATACGAAAGTTACATTGGGTTCCAACAGGGAGCCAAAGATTCGATCTTATTGAGAAGAATGAACGATCCTAGACTTGGAGGTGGAGAATCCCCTTAGGAGGACGGGGTGTTTGCACTAGAGTGGTAGTAGATCTTGAATTTTTCTATATAAAATAGGTGAAGGGAAACATAGTGAGATGCTTTGTAGAGACTTTTTCAAGGTGTGCAATAGATGGTAAACAACCAAGTGGGTTGTAGGTGAATAACTATGGCTGTTGAAGGCCATAAGCACAGTCAAGGAAAAGACTTCCCGCAGAAGAGAAAAGTGGAAATGGATAGGGAGCTCAGTGAAATCTGAGGAGAGATGGAAAAGCTAGCATTGAATATGAAATAGGAGGAAAAGGTACGTTGGAGATATGAGTGGCCTTTGAAAATGACAACCAAGTGGCATGTTCATAATTTGTTGGCTAGGAGGTAGGAACATGTGTTAAAAATGTGGTTGAGACATGATGAAAATCTTAGTGGCGAGGGAAAGATATCTGGCATAGGTATCGTATATTTCCAGGTGGGAATGTGAAGGGGTCAGTTGATATCATAAAATGCCAGGAAGGCAGAGGAGACATCCCAAGTTTAGAGGTGGGAAAGGGAGAAGAAATGAGCTCAGATGAGAGTTCATGTCACCAAGGGATGTTGACAGATGGGAAGAAGGTGGAAGAAAGGCCCCACCCATATGAAGATTCATGTGGAACTGCAATACACGTGAATGAAGACAATGAGAAGTTAAATACTTCCACTGCTAAGGAGGAGGATAAGAGGATAATTCTAGTCATTGGAGGAGTCGAGATATTCCTGCCAAGTAGCCGAGGAGAGGCTAGCATATTTGTTGCATAGGTAGAAACAAAGGGACAACAAGATGAGACTGTCATGGAGGAGAAGGAACATATATTGAAGTCTTCTCCAATAGAAGAGGAGTAGCCAGCTGAGTTGCTCACTCAGTAAGAGATGGAGTTGAATATACCGGAGTATTGGTTGGATAGTCCAGAATGAGAAGGTGGCAGCTGGAGGAAGATGGAATGGAACCAGCAGAAGAATTTACAGAAGGAAGTCTGTTAGAGGAGATAGTTGAATAGTAGTTCAGTAAGGAGCCTATGGAATTGGATTCTACAGCAGAGTGGTCATTCAGTGTCACAAGAGATGAAAGCAACATGGGATATTAAGATGATCTGCCCTTAGAGCAGCATGAGGAGTTGCAACCGAGTAGACTGCATAGGGAAAGCGAGCTAGCAGGGTAGCTGGATGAAGTCATAGAGGAGATAATGAGGATGATTTTGGAATTGAAAGAAGAAGTTGTTAGCAAGGATAAGTTGGAAAACGAAGAACCTACATGAGCAACAGGGAAGCAACAACAGAAACAACAATGAAGAGGAGCAGGAGGACAAATCCAGGAGAAAGTTTGGGATTCAAGAGGATTTCAACAGAGTTGGGGATCTCATGATAAGGATCTCATAAATTTTTGTAGCAGTGGAGTATGATGCAGGATAACCGCTTCACCTCAACACGTACTAATTGGTTAGCACATTGGTGCACATTCAAGGAAGGGAGAGCCACCACCCTCTCATTTTTCCTTCTAGATTTAAAATTTAATTAAGGAAATTAATGTTTTCAGGATGGAGGAGCCAAGTTGTTCTTTCAAACAAGTTGTAGATGATGTTGCCTTAAGTGGTTGACGGTAGGAGGGATCAAAATCCGATTCGAATCATATTTCCACTCATTGTAATCTACCTCATTAGTCAGGAATTTTGAATGGTGATTAGACACCACTAGCGTAGCTTGGAGGGAAGGTCATTGAGCCCCTCTTGTATAAATCCTTGTATTGTATGCCCCATAGAGGCTACTGGAGATTGATGAAAAATCATTGTAAGCCAAGAGATTTTTGAGAGTCGAGACTCAGTTGCAGTCTGAAGTCATATGTTGTAATCGACATTATTCCAATTGATAGATAAGAACAGATTCCACTGTTTTCCATTTTCCTGTATAATGGATGTTTATTTATGAATTTCATTAATGTTTGTTTATGTTGTAGATGTGCGTGTTAGAATTCCTCTGCAGGGACAGAGGTAGAATTCTCTATCTGAGATCCCGCTGAATTAGTTCTAGTTCTTTGGGCTAATTGCAATAAGTGCGTGAAAGAGAGTTGAAACTTTGTGAGCCGACGAAAGGAGTGCATGTCTAAACTCTTATGAGTCAGAGAAGAATGTGCCAGGAGGGCACAACAGAATAATCCATAGACTCAAGGGAGAACTTCAAGGTTGTTGAATACCTTGGAAGAAATTTTGTGCAGGAGAAAGTGTAGCACAAAGTTGTTGAATACTCTGTAATACTCTGTCAAGAGGGCATTGAGAAGGTGCGATCACTCATAAGACCAATTCATTTTGGGGTGTTAGAGATATTGAGAAAATCCCAAAGTTGTTGAACACTCTAAGGAAATAAATCTCTGCAATTTTTCATTAAGCGGGCAAAGGAGTTCCCTTGGTAGACTTGAAAGAATTCAGGGAGAAGTCATATGAGGGCTTGAATCGAGTGCAGAGAGTGCGCCAAGGACAAAGTGAATTCATCTCACCAACTCAGGAGAAAGAGCGTCGACTTTCCAGGAGTGCACCGGATAGTCCGAGGAAGGACGTAGAAGATTTGAGAACCTTCAAGGTTTGAGCCAAGCAAAAGCTTAGAAGAACTAGCGCAGTTGCGCACAAAATTCCCCAAAGGAGTGCAGAAAGGCCAAGAGAAGTCTAAATATCGGAAAAAGATAAAAGTGCTAAGTGGGAACAAAGAGTAAGGACTCGTCGAAGTCCCAAAGGGAATTGAAATTGCCCATTGTCAGGGGAGGACAAGTGGCGAAAGGCCAGGAGGTCTGGGAGTTAGAGCTCTGGAAGAATTGCCAAGAAAAAAGAGAATTCTTCACGAAGTCTCGAAGAGAGGAGTGAATCTAGATCGTTGGATCTTGAAGGGACACGTGGAGGATATCCACACATTTTGAAGAAGTGCTTCTTTGAAATAAATCCGAGGAGAACAAGCGGAAGAATCCTGAAGGATGGATTTCAAATAGATCATAGTCATTGATATAAGGGAGTGAAGGGGACCGTTGATCCCCACGCCATTTGACTTTTCCGATTCAGAGTTTGGGGACATAGGAATTGACTATTGTGAATAGGCCGAAGTCCCGAAGCCGGAGCACCTTTTAAGGTTTAGCCCCGGGACATAGTTCGAGGTCATATGATAGAAAGGGGCATAGAACAGTGAACTAGTGTCATCGTCACTTTCTTCAAAGGGGCCAAGGAGAGAGTTGTGGGGTTGGTAGGACCCGCACTTTGGAGAATGGCGGACATGTGAAAGTTGCATTAGGTTCCAGCAGGGAGCCGAAGAGTTGATCTGACTCAGAAGACTGAACGATCCTATACTGGGAGGTCGAGCAGCCCCTCCAGAGGAGAGGGTGTTTGCACCAGAATTAGGATTACGAAAGAATATAGAACATATGTGTGGTCACATGTCTATTGATCTAGTCTTTTTCATTTCCCAACCATGGTTATAGATCAACTTCACCAAGCACAACAAAGTTCTAACAATGTTTTGATGCACACGTAATCTAATTCCTCATCTATCGATTTTAGTTTGTAAAATCCTCTTATATCAATCCCAATTCTAGTTTCTTGAATTTGGGAGAGTGACCTTTTCCACTTGATATCATTATAGAGTTTATTAACAAAGTGCCATATCATTGATTTCACTTGGTAAATACAAGGAAATTTTCAAAGGTTGTTGCATTTTATGCATTTATGTCATAGTGTCAATTGATAAGTTGCATCATCATTTATTAATGACGTGTTAACATGATCAATGCATATACTTAGTCACGGTTTTGGTAGTGGAAATTATATAAAATTCGAAAGGAAACATCCTATTTCATTTGGAAGGACTACCATTGTTTCAACATTTTTATAATGATTATAATTTGTTGAGATTTGTTTTTCTAGAATATTTATGTTGAAGGCATGTAAAAAGGCATGATCATAATCTAAATTGATTTGGACAAAGTTATTATTGTAATCCAGATTTAAATGTTGCTACAAGTTTGTAAAAGATTGAAGGAACTATGAAATCGTGTCAATGTTGTTTATTGGGCTTATTCATTTACCATGTTAGTGAATGTACATTGTAAGTTCCCAAATGAATCAGATGATCATATTCATTACAACATAATATAGAAGTTAAAAGAGCAAGAGAGTGGAAGATAAATAATTTTTAAGTAGTTGTTTTATGTTGGTAAAGTCTCATACACCAATTTGGTGTCTGGCTTGACCTTAAAAATAGATTATTATTATTATCAAGTATTTGTTTTATGTTGGGAAAATATTAGTATAAGCAACATGTATGCTTGGGAATGAAAATTGTTAGAGAGATGTTTGTAACAACTTAAGTTTGTCTAGTAGATTACGACTAATAAATTAAATTCTTGCATTTTATGGGGCTATGTTTTGGTTGTTTAAGGTGTCTTATAACTCGTGAACAATAATGGTTACATTTAAATCATCACATTTTATGATGGGATGGGATTTTGAAATAGAGATTAGTTTAATTGTCAAATATCCCGTGAGCTTTACTTCATGAACAAAGCATTATGATAGTGTTATTACTTCACCAATTTTGTTTTATATAAGAGATGTCTCAAGAACTCTCATGGAATTGTATAGGTTTAATAAGCAATTGATTAAAACATTTGTTTCCTTGTGGGATTGATAATAAGAGAAAGAAATGGCAATATCATAAGAAATAAAAATTGCATGAAGATTCCTTTTTATCTGGGAATTAACTACCTCAAAAGAAAATGGGGATTCCGGGTGAATAACCACCATATCATATCCTCAAGGATTTCTTTTGGAATAGTTGTTCCTCTAGATGCACTACAACATGAGACTTTTTGTCTGGTAAAAAGTCTTCCAAAAGTTCTACCAGTGAATGCTTATTCTCGTAACAGCGAGAATGCCATTTAACATTGTGTTAGGAATCTGTCGATGCCTTTGCATAAAAGATTAACATATTATGACAAAATGAGACTCGCTGGAAATTAAACCAACCGATGGAAGCTTCACTTCAACTAACAACTAACAAAGGACTAGGGCTATGATACATTTCAAAAAAAGTTGTACATATTTACTCCCTAAGGTTTTTCTAAGAAAGAATCAGAACGGATTCCGCTGTCATTTCTAACCACAAGCAACTCCAACTAACTATAGAAAACTAACAATAGAAATAGGGCCAGTAGAACTAGGGCCAATCCATTTAAGATTCATCACGGATCGGTTGAAAAGTTAGAACGTTCTTAGCAGCATAAAAATAAGGGGATACTTAGATATAAGGTTCTCCCTGTTTTGTCTAGGATTGGAAAAAAGTAAATCCCTAAATTGAAATTGAAAGAAATATGCAAGGAACTTGTTTAAAAACTCCATATGAAAAGCGGGGAACCAAAGATGAAATTGAAGGAGTTCTAGACACTTGGAAAGATCAATGAAATATTATTTTATTGACTAACCCCTATTTCCCCTCTCATTGTTTCATTATCCCCATGGTTCTCCTAGTGAAATATAACACCAAGTGGACCTTTTTTATCATTATTACCATTTTATATAAATTCTAAAGTAATCAATTGTAAACCACTTATCCAATTACCATATACTTACAATTTATGTTCATGTTTGTAGGAGGTATTACAATAATAGTAAGTATTCTTTGATCTCAGAATAATTACATAATAAAAATAATTGTTATCTAATTTCCCCAAGCGTTTTTAGTCATAGACAAATGCAGTTTGACATTGCTTTGCACATTTATAGCTAGACAATACAAGGGGATATTTTTTCTTAATCATTGGTACTAAGTAATCACTAAACAATATGTACCTCATAATCCATTGACATGAGTGGTTATTAACAACACTTCTTTTTAACTAGCCAACCAATTTGTTTTGTAACAACAACCATTGCAACTTCTAGTTTCTAGCATCTAAGGAATGATTGTTGCGTAAAAAATGGTATGACTTTCTCAACCAAAACCTATGTGAACAAATGATTTGAAAACCTATGTATGTACACATATTTTCACCATAACCAACTCACGAGGCACCTAAACAATAGTACACAAGGTTATTTTTGTTGAAGATATGGAAAAAAATCAATTGTAAGTAAATGCAATGGATGATGTTTATCAAAGACAAGTAAGTCTTGTGTTCAAAGACCTAGTACAACCTAAATTTTAAGGCACTTGAGAAACTCCATCACTCTAAACCTAGAAATGTTTGTCACATTACAAGGCAGGATATCAACTAAACCATTATTCTTTACAGAAATGTCAATCAAAGTTTCAACAATGTTAGGGACCTCACCTATGTAACCCCTCACGTAGGTAGAATAAAATATTTTCCATGTAATAAAGGCCAATATTAATAAGGTCTAGTAATAAGGAAGATTTAGTCAAATGTAAGAAGACCTAATATAGGCTTCCACTTCTAGAAGATCTTCCTCTAGATTTTTCTTTTGGTATATAGATTTAGTATAAATAGGAGTCGAGGGTATAAGAAGTTTTGTATTGATAATTATTGTAATAGGGAGTTTCTATGTTGGAGGTTTCCTCCTCAAAGAGGCAAGCCAACATTGTTTCCTATCAATAAAGGTATTATTTTGGTGTTGTAGTTTTATCTTTAGTGTTTTTCCGTTGTTATTCTATGCAATACTTATGTTTTTAGCTATTATAATAGATATAGTACCTTACAAGTAGTGTCAAAGCACTTTCCTTGGCATAAAATTATGGGTTATTTTTTTCATGGTTGTAACATCCCGCTCTGGCGCACTGAGAAAACTTATTCTTTGAGGACACTTGCTCGCAAGTGATCCATACTATTATGATATTAAAACATTTGTCCTTGATTATGATGCGTTATGATTGATGACATGATCTTTACTGCATTGACATAGACAGGTGCTATTGAATCAGTTTTATTGAGTGTGCAGGGTTTTGGACCTTGAGGATGCAGAGGCATCGATGGAACCCTTGGACTCTGGATTGAGTCAGGGAATGTGCTATTTGGGTTGATATATTTACTGTGCTATCACATTTGATTTGATGATATGAAGTGGACATGTTCTGACATGATTGTTGATGATGCAGGCTGACGATAGCTTACCGACCAGACTCACATATGGAGTAAAGGGGCCACACACGATTTCCAGAGAGGTTGAGGGAGAGGTGTGGACAACATCCCTGCCACAACCTACTAGCACTCCTGCCGTGGCTCGAACTGTAGGTTAATGATTACCTAGTTCGTGAGGATCCACGATGTCGTGAGGGAAGACTGCGACAGTCGCTCACGATGATTCTAAGGGGCATGCAATAAGGCGGGGGCCTTATTCCTTAGAGCCCTTAGTCTCCCACAATTTCACCTGGTGGAGTGTTGACTCTAGGGGTTATTGATGTCTACCAATCAGTAAAGTTGGCGAGTGGCACCCTTGGAGCACGTGGTGCATCCTGAAGGGCACATCGCGCAAAAGAAACAAAAGAGGCGAGTGGCACCCTTGGAGCATGTGGTGCATCCTGAAGGGCACGTCATGCAAAAGAAACGAATGAGGTGAGTGGCACCCTTAGAGCACGTGGTGTGTCCTGAACGACACGTCGCATTGATGTTGATGAAGGAACAAACCTAGATGGCCCTACGACATTTAACACATTAAGAAATTCTTAACCAACTTCCCTAATTAAATGTCGTCCAGTTCAGACTCTAAGTCCTAAGTCTAAAACTTCTCTAGGGTAAAATTTTTGTCTAACCTTAAGAAAAAGACCCTATCAAAATAAAAATAAAAATAAAAATTTAAACTAAAACCCACTTAAGTAATAGTTTTAGTCTTCATAATTTTTGGGGTAAAATGAAGAGAGTAATAATTTAATTAAAATTCGTGGTTTGAAATTGTAATGAAGAAATAAATTATTTAACTTGTGAAAGTGTAAAAAGATTTCAAATTAATAATAAAGGGAAAGGATTAAATAGCGCAACTTCAATTTTGGCTCTAATAAAAACCGAAAACAAGGGAATAATAAAAATTAGGAAACTAAGGAATAGGCGGAAACATAATAAGGGAAAGAAGGGAACTTATGGTTAAAAGCAAGGTCAACATAGTAAGGAATCTGAAATTAAGAACCTTCTAAAATAAACTAAATTAGCAACTTCATTTTAGGGAAAGTATTTAAACCTGAACGGGAATCTAAGAACACCTAGGAGTAAATTTAGGAGCAACTCTAGGTGGGTGAGGGAATTGAGACAATTAATAAATTTAAAGAAAATAAGTATTGGAGAAAAGAGGGGGATGGACGAGACTTGTGCGAAGGAGAATATTTAGAATATTTTTATTAAAACTTAATTTAAATGTGATTTAGGGAAAGTTGGAGGCTCTAAAAACTCTATAAAAGAAAGGGAAGATAAGGAAGAAAGGGATCGACTGTTAGTGTAACGTTACGCTGCCGGAATTGTGACTTGACTGATTAATTGTGGGGAGTTGGGATTTCTCAGCTCGGATAGGAGTGGTAGATCGGCCTTGCGAGGCGAGCTGGGAGCTAGACGTACCATCTAGATTGTGTGTGGCCCCTTTGCTGCTCCGGGGGCTAAGGGGGAAGTAGAGTACCCCTAGCGATTGGCTGAGAGGTACCGGTGAGGTCTCGACAGTCGGCGAGCGGGAGCGACTCAGAGCATGCGGACGTCCTTCAAAGCAGGCAAAAAGGCCACGATATGTTCTTTATTTAGTAGAGTAGATTGCAATATGACTTATGCTGGGATCGGAATTTCGACGGTAAATGTATTGTATGTTTAGATTGATAGCGAACCCCTTTATTTTCCCTAGCCTAGATGATTGTTTGACTAGTGTCCTCATCACTTAATGGTAAAATGGAACGGTGTGGCTATCTTGTAAAGGCGAATTTTGTTTTGCTTTCCCTGCTGTAAAAAAAAAAAAAAAACATTTAAAATTTCTTATCTGCATTACCACTTTAGTACTTCTGAAATTTTGGCCAAGGTAGTGATCATAAGAACAAGCGTGATAAATTAAATATGTTATGGTTGCATTTAGAGTTCCTTAAACCTCAATTAAATTATTCACACAACCATTACTGTAGCGCGATTTCATGGAGGAGAAAAGGAAAAACTTCTCATCCCTGTGGTTGTACAGATGTTACCCTTAACTCTGCATTTTCTTTATTTTAATTTGTCCCTTCATGGCAGATGCAGAAGGATTGTCAAAGCTGTAGAAATTGGAACCTCTGTAGAAATTGAATTCTCTACGTTATTTATGCGTATGCTAATGTCTGTAGAGAAGGCTCTTCTGTTTTAGAATTAGTAAGTTGAACTCATCCAGAGGTTAATTTGATTTTTCAGTGGATTTTGACCAGTTCTTTGCCTCCCTCTCCTTTGCATTACACTTAAACAAATGAAAGAAAATTAAATTGTGTTCGTTCTCCCCCGGCGGTTGATTGTTGCCAGCCCATCTGTTGATGCCCTTTGTGGGCAGCGACCCTTGCCTTGTCACCTGCTAATTTGAACTGCCCAAAGAGATTCTTCCTTAGGTTGTCCTGGCCACTCGAACCTTAGTTAGTGATACCCTTCATTCGGGCTTTACCTACTGGATAGAGTAGCTTTTCGATCCTCCCCTAACGACGTTCCAAATCCTAGGGTTGTGTCCGTCTAGAGTTTAACATTCTCCAGGGTGGCTGCGTTCAAGGAGAGGCTTGTCAACTTTTTGGTGAGGCCTCGACACTGGTCTGAGTTTACCTTGTTGCGGATCCCTTTCCTAGCTTCCCATCCAGTTCCTCAGTTCTGGAAGCACGATTGTGTGTATCTGGTGGGGCGAGCATTGACCCAGCCAGACAATGCTCACTCGTCTTTCCCACTATTGTCGTGTAGTGTTTGACGACGGTAGCGTAATGCGTCCACCTGATAAATGCCCTCTCTATTCGTTCCCTTGTCGGCGCAAGTGCAGAGATTTGAGTCGATGGCCTTCCCTTGCTTCGTGCTGGTCCAGGCGATGGCATCAAGGTTTAAATGACAGTAGGTGGTTGAACTGATGACTCAACAACAACGACTAAGTAAATGGAAGGACAGATATTACGACCGCATTATATGTTGACTGTTCGGATTGCAGGATTTCTTTGGTAGTAGTCTCGTCCCAACCTTAACCTTCGGACAGCTGTACTCATTGCGCATCTTATTGATCTGGATGAAAAACCCCACACCGCGCGTCTTACCTTTAGGGAGACTTATTGCTTGTTCCTTTTTAAACTAGGGGTTGATTTCTTAAACAATGCATGGTGGTTGTAATAGGTGTTGGGCGTTATAGCTCTTGATGTCTTTAATAACATGTTAAGCTTAGGACAGTGCACCAGTTTTACGACCCCTTATACACTAAATTATTTTTGCCATTGATAAAGATGATTTATATATATACATTATTAATCTAAAAGACACCTCTTCCTTCGTAAAATTTTATTGGGTTGTATTCGAAACCGGAACAGGAAAGTATGGTTTATGTTTTAATACCAGTTGAGATTGGTTGTTTCCGTCTTAGTTGAATGCATTCAATTTTAGCCTTTTTGGGAGGCAACCGACTCTTTTAATAAGAGAAAATCCTCCTTATGTTAGTGATGTTTCTTAAATAGCCTTCCACCTTATTTAATGGGAGAAATCTATTTTTTCGGTTACTATTCATGGCCGCAACTGCTTTATTTCGTTAGCATTTAAAAATGACAATCCATTTTATTTTATTAAAGGCCACTTACCTTCTAGTTAACTTTTCCTAATTAGAAATTACCATATTCAGTTAGTATGTAAATAAGCAAGATTCTTTGATTTAGTTAATGCCTCCATTAATGCTAAGGGCTAGTCAATAGAAAGGATAATTATTTATAGATAGGTTGATGTTAAAGTGTTTATGGAAATTACAACCATTTGGGTGAGCTCTTAAGCATAAATTTATGTTCAAGCATTATTTATTCCAAAAATTTGCATCCTACAATTGATGTTATGGTGGTGTGTCCATGTGCCTTGAAGGGAACTAACCATTAGGAGGCACCATGAAAGGAGGTGTTGCTTGTTGAAATAAGTTATAGTTTTTTTTTTGCACCATGAATTCATTACTTTTGTTTGGATGTTGCATTAATTATTGGTTCTAAATTACTGGCTATTGATTATAAATGTACATCAATGAGTAAATGTAAATGTTAATTTATATGCTTGCGATAAAGGATTGAATAGCGCGTTAATTAGGGATTATGATCATTGCGTTGCTGAGACAGTTATTGGTTCATAATTATTGTCCATCGATTTATAAGTTTAGATCATTGAATGAATGTTGATGTGAACTCTACGACATTTTCGTTAATTATGGATCTATAATTAAAGATTACATGTTGATCGTGGTGTTAAATGACAATTATAACTCTTCATTATATTGGGATTTTAATTAACGACTAATTATCTTGTTAAATGTTAAACCAGTCGAAGTTTAGATTGGTACATTAAGGTCCCTTGAATTTTGTTTTGAGGGAACCTCAATGATGAATTATGATCTAAAGTTGTGAAATGGAATGGCCTTAAAACTAATGTGGATTGTAGTCCTTTGTTTAATTAATGTTGTACTGGGTCGTAAACTTTTGTGTTCTTGTTCTATTGTGTTGGGAGGGATGTAGACACCCCCATGCTCCTCAGAACAGTCGCCAACCCTGAGACCTTAAATGGTTAAAATCGATGGGAACCTCAGCTTGAGCGTTGCTTATGTGCCTTGGAGGTCCTAACCTTTGCAGGGTAGGATGGGTGGGTAGTCAGTCTTACTTATAGTCGTTTGATCATCGTTAATGCTTGCAGTTAATTGTGGTGCGTCTTATGTCATCTTGTTGTGTTCTTCATGGTTTCCGTCTTGATCGTTTTCAAGTGGCGACGTAGAGTCGAATGTGTTGTTTCCATTGTACACGCGCGCACACACCTTAAATCACAAAAAATAAAAATAAAAAATCAAACTTTTTGCACTTGTTCTAACAGGTTTGTTGGCGTAACGAGGAGGGTCCTTACATATGGTGTTATCACCCAATAAATTATGGGAATCAACTTATGACTTGGATATTATCTGTATCTGGTGATCTTGTGGACAAATGATATTTCATTTCTTCAAATAATTTGTGAAAAGAAAAGAAAAAAGAAAAAAGAAAAAGAAAAAGAAATAAAAAGAAAAAGAAAAAGAAAAGAGGGCTAAAAAGAATTGAAACAAAGGCCCCATGCAATAATGGCAACTTGGTCATACCTTTCAAGCATGACCAAGTTCTTTTAAATTTTCAATGTTGATAGGTTAGTGAATGCATCTGATCACACTGTCTAATCTTGGTTAGATAGTCCCTAGGTTAGAACTAGTGAATACATCTGATCAGACCATCTAATCCTGATCAGATAGCCCCTAGAAAGAATAAAATCTTAACCCAACTGTTTAATCTGGGTTAATTGCCTTATGACAGTAGGTTAGGATGTAGGTTAATTTCTTTGCCTGCCTTGCCAAAATAAATCCAGATCTATAAAGATGTTACCCTATGACTCCAATGCCTAAGTGTAATTGAATTGATGTCCCCTTAGTGGTGTATATGAGAAAAATCGAAGGAAAACCCATGTGAATGTCCTTATCCTAAGTTTTCCGTGCACATGACATTTTTCGCCCTGGACAT
>ML815804.1:129872-150735 GCA_009831015.1 Picea engelmannii
TTTTCACTTGTTCTAACAGGTTTGTCGGCGTAACGAGGAGGATCCTTACAATGGTAGAGACATATTCTGACATCTTAAAGATACAATGATCTATCATTCAATGCATAAATCCATGATCGGGGAAGCATACACACATGAAATACAAGTGGCACTTAAGCACACATTGTTGGAAATGGCCACCCTTGTAACCCCTATTGGTACCCCTTCAAGTGGTAGCATGTAAGAAAACAATTGTATATCGATGAACCTAGATATCCTGAATCCCTCTATATATAAATTGATCGGCCACCTGACTGTTATAGTGCCACAGAGAACAAAACTCAGGAAGATACTCTCTAGTACATAGGTAGTCGATTAATATGGCTAAGGGCACGGTCCAACCTCTTTAGTTGGTGCCCTGGGATATTGGACCGAGTACTATTGTTGGACCCTGCATGTATATCATAGAGCTATAGCACATAGAAAACCCTTATTTGTAGAAACCCTGAATACTCTAACCCTTGGGATGGAAACAAAACAGACAATATCTATTGTCGTGCAACCTTACCTCTTGCATTCTGATTGTGAAATTACTACACATTTCTTCCTGTTGAGAATTTGGGCATTTAAACATTGCAATATTCTTCAGCACAGAGTATAACTCCGCAGGAGTAAAAAAAAAAAAGGTTTGGATGTTGTTGGAAAAACCATTTGAGCCCTATCCCATTGTATTCCTCTCTTTGTTGTGATTGCAGTCATACCTATCATCTTTCAGCAAAAAACATAATTCACATGGACCCAAACCCATTTTGTCCCCCTTATTTGGTCCTTACCCCATTGGATTCCCCTCGTATCCATAATAATCGTGATACCCTTCACCCATAACCCCTTTTCTATGTGGTCCCACATGTCCCTTTTTCATTTCCCCCCTTCATCATCACCCACACCCATAGCCAAGACTTGGAATCCCGCTTCAATTCCTTGTCCTCTGCTTTTACAAAGAACTAGTAGGAAGTGCGACAACTAAGTGTAAATACTTCCACCATCAATAAAAACATGCATTCCTCCATAGATGTAAAAATGGAACCAGGAAACAAGACCTCTCTACCCAGCTTGCATCGTTCACTGACATGATTTTCACCAAGATGAGTAACCTTGGACAACTTACCACTTCTGACCCACCTTTTTACCCCGAAGGCGAAACTTCCTCCAATTCCCATATTTTTCATCCCCATCACTTTCAGTGTGACCTATGCCTTCCTTGCATGGATGTGAACAAATTTGAAGGCTCAGATCCCACCGGTTAGGTAACTCAAATGGAACATTATTTCTCTTTGTACGACATTGCAAATGAGTTGGCCAAACTTTGGTACGGTTTTCTCCATCTAGATCAAGAATGTTGGAAATGGTGGAAATGGAGAGAAAATGATCGTCAAGGGTATGTGGCTTCGACACAATTTTTTGCAGATATTTATGGATGCTTTAAAACTGACACCAACCATTTAGTACATTTGAAAATGTTGAAACAATCTGGGACAACAAAAGACTTTATAGTTTCTTTTGAGTGATTGGCTTTCCACACAAAGGGCATGTCTGATTCTTTTTTTCCTAGAATGTTTTATCAGTGGCCTCAAGGATGGGATCTGTGCCCACGTCCTCATGGTTTACCCTAAAAGTTGGGTGGAATCTACTAAAAGAGATAAGGAAGAACAACAATTTGTCTCTTCTCAAACCAGGAAACCCTCCTTCATTCCTCTCCCTAAACCAATCACTACCACTCCTCCTTTCACTCCACCAAAGATCCATAAATTGACCCAGGTACAAATGGTTGAAATCCAACTCAAGGGCCTTTGTTATAATTTTGATGACAAATATATTCCTGGGAACAAGTGTAAAGAACAAAATATTTTTATGGACATCTATGAGGATATTTTTGAAGAAGATGTTGAGGCTCCCCCTATGGCTGAGTCACCTAAACCCATTGACATGACTCAACCTTCCAACCCTCCCAAATTTGAACCGATCATTTCCATGAATTCTCTCATTGGATTCTCTTCTCCCAAAACCCTCAAGCTATTTGGTTACATTAAGCATCGAAAGGTCATCATCCTCACTGAAAGTGGTAGCACCCATAATTTTTTTCATTGTTGCATTGCCCAAGAAAGTGATTTCTATATCCGAGCAACCAACAACTTTCAAATCATGATTTCCAATGGCGGGTCCATGAAATGTGGGGGGAATTGTGAAAATGTGTGTCTCCAAATTGGTTAGTATCACATGAAATCTCATATGTTTTCTATCGATATGCATGGTTATGAAATTTTTTTGGGTGTCGAATGGATAAGGACTCTGGTCCCCATTCTCATGGATTTTAAGGAATTAACCATGTAATTCAACCAGGAGGGCCAACAATATAATTTTGAAGGAATCATAGAAAGTTCCCCTAAGATCATTAGTTCCCATCGCATGGGAAATGTCCTGAAAAAAGGGCATTCCAAAATTATTGCACAACTCCACTTCATTCATGCCATGGAGACACCCTTTGTGCCTCCTAACCTCCAATCCATCCTCTCCAAAAATCAAGTTGTTTTTTCCACTCCCTAGGGACTTCCTCCTTCCCGTGGTCTTCATGATCATTCCATTCCCCTTGTCCCTCGTAAATTTATTCTCAATGTCTGTCCCTATCGTCATCCCTTTTCCCATAAAAAAGAAATTGGGGTAAAATCATGAAGATGGGTAACACTTTTGCTTGTCTTATGAGAAAAAAAAACTGTATTTCCACAAGTTCTTCAACTTCCAGCATACAAAAGTATTTTTTTTATTTAGAATTTCACTTTATAGTAAAAACAAAACTTGTGAAGAATTTTGTTAGCTTTCCAATGACTATTTTTCAATTTTTTTTTATTAATATTTGATATGTCAATTTGACAATTGTTTAACAGTATGTTCCTTAAACATGAAAGGAATGATAATGAGTTATTTTTTCCTCCAAGAATGTATCTATTATTAAACTTATGTTTTTAAGAAATGAAATATACTGCAACAATCTAAAGAGACTGTATTTTATTATGACTATAATTTTGAATCTAACAGATGAATATAATAATTTCTAGAATTTTTTGAAGTTGACCAAGCTGAAAACGTTGCAGATTTTAAACACATGTTTTCCCCCACCTTGTATCTATCTTAATTTTTACTTAAAAGTAAAATATAAAAATACCCTTTTGAAAAGAATAGTTTAAGGATTATGAATATAAAATTTTCTAATTTTTTCACTCTATATTTTTAGATATACAGATATTTCATTTCATCGAATCATAATGTCTGCTTAAAATATTATGCAGTGATTTTTAAAAAAAATTAAATAAAATAAGATAAAAATAATGAAAATGAAAACAAATTATAGGAATTGAAAGTAGATTCAATTTTGCAAATTCTCATATCATTTTCGAAACCAAATTCTAAGTATTTGTAGGAGTCTGCAACCTCCAAAGTTCAGGTAAGTTTGGGAGAATTTTCTGGTTTTTTAATAGAGTCCCAATTTTTAGTTTTTGGCTGAAAAAATATTCTTTCGGCCGAAAAACTAAATTTTAATGGAAACCGTCAAAACTAAATGGTTTCCAAGGTTTTCGGCTGAAAAAACCTTGTTTCGGTCGAAAGAAGATTGAACAAATTCTGTCGGTCGGAAAAAATGAAAAGACACGTTGTATCATTTCATTTCGCGCAAATCATATAAATACGCTTTCATCCGAACACATTTAACACTATTTATCGCTTGTTTTATGGTTTTCTAGAGCACCTAAACAAATTTTCGAATCATCTTTTTGGTTTTTGTTGAATAAGGTAATTGATGTTTGTTCAAGTTTGTATTGGAATAACAATTTATATGTTGAAAGATAAATGTTGAGCATTTTTTCAAGGTGAAGTCTTTGTTGAACATATCTTTTACAAATAACTATAAAATTCATGGGAAACAAAAGCTTGCGCAAGAGAAAATTTGATCGCACTCGAGATGATACTCTCCATAACGAACAAAGGAAAGAGCATTATTAGAGAAAGAAACAAGAACATGCAAATATTGAAGAAAGAAACAACGATAATGTAAATAGAGATTTTCAACAAGAAGAAGTTCAACCAGGTATGCATGCACATATTGTCTATATTAAAAGTATAGAATTCAAATTTAAAATATTGTTTAATATAATTGATTGTAATTACAATTTGATGTTTTTCAAAAAACACAAGTAGATTTGTCTCATAATGTCGAAGAAGACATTGAAACCGAAATTGAAGTAGAAGACGTTGAAACCGAAATTGAAGCAGAAGACAAATCACCTATAGGTATGTACATAAATTTAGATAATACAAGATGACTACTTTTGTATATAGTTTAGTGAATTTATGTTCGGGTTTTGTTTTTTAATATAAACTTTAAATTGAAATATGCAGGAGAATCTATCAACATTTATGATGAAATATTAAAAAATGTTGATACTGACAAATTTGGAAAGAAAAAAGCTAAGCATTATATAATATATCGAACTAAGAATATGAATAATAATTTTTTCAAACATGAATTAGTAACAGTACAAGCTCAAATTTTACTCTATCTAATAAAGTCAAGAAAGTTAAAAGAAGCTACATCATTATTGGCTATTCAAAAGTCGACAAAAGATACAAAGGTGAAACAAAATGTCTTTGACAATATAACTAGTGTATTAAAATCTTTTGGAAAATCTCGAAAAACAAATGTCAGTGTTGCATGTAGAGAGATATAAACAACAGTTGTTTCATCTAGCAATATAAAAGATCGTTTGATAGAACACATGGAAAAAACGATGGGAACGTCAAGAAAAACATTGCACAAACATAGAAAATTTCGATTGCAAATAGATGCAAATGATGAACTGGCTTGTTGGATAGTGATTTCTAGACAACCCTAGAAAGATAGACTTGCAAAAAATGTTAAAGAATTGGCTCGTAATTGTTGGTTGGCAGAATCTCGTGTTTCAACACATACAAGGGATGTGTTGTGATGAAGAATAGCACGAAAAAAATATAAAGAACATCCAAAACATATATTTCCAATGACACAAATATAATTGTTCAATAAGTTCAAAGAAGAGAACAAAGAAGTTAAAATTTTCATCAATGCATTTGTGCAACGAAAACCATGGTTTGTTAGACCCGTCATTGTTTGTGAAACTTGTTGTTGTCGTTATCATGTGGAATTTGAGTTGTATTACAACACTTTTTTATTTTATTTTGGTAAAACGTTATGGCCAAGTTCACCTCCTCCTTCCACATTCCTTGCTTTTATATCTGAAATTCTATGTGAAAGAGAAGGTGATGATTTATTTTACAAAAAAAAATGTGTTGGTGGAAAGAAATGTGATTGTTGTGGAAATCTAATTTTGTTTCACTCAAAGTATCATATTGATATGAATGATCAATCATTTTCTAATATAACAGTCAATTGGAAGATATATGAATATATCGACATCACAACTCCACATTCTTCAAATGTTATTTCCAAAAGGATTGATTTGAGAGTAGATAAAATCTGTGTGATAGATTTTTTGAAGAAGTTTGAGGAATAAATTTATAAATACACCAATCATTCACATAGAGCTCGATGGCAAGACCTAGAATTCAAAAAATCCCATGAAGTGTTTCCACCAGGGACAATTTTGTCTGTAGTTGATTTTGCAGAGAATTACACATTCGCTGCACAAAAAGAAATACAGAGTGAATATTATCATTCTGATCAAGTCACGGTATTTTTCCATGTTTTATATAGACATTATCAATAGAGTCTTGA
Source organism: Picea engelmannii (assembly GCA_009831015.1). Taxonomy (NCBI): domain Eukaryota; kingdom Viridiplantae; phylum Streptophyta; class Pinopsida; order Pinales; family Pinaceae; genus Picea; species Picea engelmannii. Next base: position 135,673 of record ML815804.1, read on the forward strand.
TAACATAGAAAGAACCAACGAAAATCAACATGTTATTAAAGAATAACACTTTTATATAAGTGATAATCGAGCACATGAAACACATTATGTACAACATTGTTTTGATAAATTTTATGATTCATTGAAAGAACGTGAAATCAGATTCGATCGACATTAGATACATGGATGATTTTAAGGATGAAAATTTATATTAAAATGTAGAAACATGGGCTAATCTTACTAGTCCTTAATATGCAAAATGTAAAATGTTGGGCAATAGTTTTTTAAAAATATTCAAATTTCTAAGGATTTTATATAGTTTCTATAAAGTTTTGGCGATTTTTAAGATAAAATGATTTTATTCTATGGAATTTGGGCGAATTGTTTTTAGAAAAAATGGAAATTGGCGAATCTTTTTTTGGGAAAAACCATGGAAAATTATCCCATTCACGAAATTTAGCCCCTAAAATCATCTATGATTATATATGGTTATATGGGTGTACGGGTCAGTTCAAATCTTCATGATCATTCTATTGGTTATGCGGTCTTCATAAAAAATCAAACATTACACATTGTTGGAATTTTTTTGAGACTTGTCATGTAAAAGGAGATCATGACGATGTAGGGGCATGTATAAAATGAGCACTTCAAAGGTATCAGATGAACCCTCATGTCGATCTATTTGAATCCACTGAAAAAGTTTTTGAATGGTTCAAAATGGTGCTAAGCCATGAATATACTCCATCAAGGGATGTGTGCATGTGTGTCTATATACATGTTACACATGTACACAAGATATTTTTATTTGAGCGTGTTCAATTTTTTTTTAAGTAAAAGCGATGGGACCTGTTATATTAGCATAAGAAAAATACAGTAACTGTTTGCGATGCCAGATGTCTCGCCCAAACAGGAAACCAAGACAACTGGGCATCCCTTGCCATGTGTTTCCCGGCTAACAAAATTAACAGCGTGTCGTCCTGCCCGAAGGAAACTAGGACTATCACTCATGAAGTTTAAACTGTATGCCATGCACTGGTTATAAGAAAACTAGGAACTAATTGGGCCGAAGCCTAATACAAAATAGAAAAATCAATTTCTAACCACGACCATCATCAAACCTTTTAGCCTGCGCGCTTGTCCTCGTCCTCGTGCTATCGCCACCCTGCTGGAAGCGCGTAAGCCTACGCGCATGTTGGGTATTGTCGCTTTGGAAGAATTCTGGAGTGAGCCGCGAAGAGCAGGTCGAGTCTTTGGTCAATTCGGGCGAGGTGAAAGACCTGGTCATCCAACAGACTCCTCAGCTCGAAAATGAGAGTGAGGTACCCCGAGTCAGTGAAGAGTGGTTGCTCCTGCCTGTAGCTATCAATGAACACTAGGTGAATGGTATCTGTTGCGTCATAATGTGTATGCACCTGTTGGTTGTGGGCTTGTGGCACTGCCTCCATGGGTGAGCCGGGTGGAATCTCCTCTTCTATATAGCAGGTGGTGTAATGCTCCTCTAGGCTGGTGGCTCTGGGACCAAGCAAAATGCTCGCAGGTGGAGGCTTGCTATCTGAACCAAACTCTGAAGGTGGATTCCAATTATCCGTCACTGTGAACAGAGTGTGCTCAGGGATGCTCTGCAAGTTGTCCTTCGGGGTAATTTCTTCCACATACGCCATTGGAGGCGTTCGTGGTTTCATGCACCTTCGGATGACTACCATTGCTATCGCCTGCTTAAATTTCTTTTGTCTCTAGCGTCGAGATTCGGCTGTGTACCAGGAATCTCCCCTTCACGGTTTCCCTCTCGCTATGGGCATGGTGGGGATTCCGTAGATGACCAGGGTTCCTTTCAAATGGGACACTCTGCTCCAGAGCTCTAACGGAGCCACAGAGTATTGTTGTTGTTCCAGTGGATTGGATGAAATGTTGCTAAAATGCTGTTGTTCCAGTGGAGTGGATGCTACGAAGGGTGAATGTCGCTCTGCTTTGTCGATTTGGGTGAAAAGGAGGAAGGCTAGTGTGACTGCCATAGGCATTAAAACATGTTGTTGAGTGCGCTGATGACCAGTATTGTTCCCTTGCACGAAGGGGCTCATCGCATGAATGTGGCTACGCCGGTCCATGGAATGTTAAAGGATGAGGGGATGGTGGCCAGTAGATGCATTAATACTGCATCCCAGTCTGATCTCATGTGGCTCCATCGTGCAACGTGGCACCCCATCCGGGGGTTGAAGGTATCTAGTGGCTAAGGTTTGGCACCGAGTGGAGATGTCTGAATCTACTGAGATGTGGGCTTCCCAGCAGAAGTGTTCGACTCCCATTTCGACTGCTTCGTTTGCTAGGCAGTCTGCTACCTTGTTTGCATCTCATCTCACTTGGGAGGGAATGATGCTGAGATGGGGTTGGATAAGGTGGATAAAGTCTTCAAGCAAACCAGAGAGTCTCCAACTTGGTGAAATTTTTGTAGGCTTGCGCCCGTGGAGAATCTTGTTGGTTATCTTGATGATGACTTGTGAGTCCCCCTCCAAGATAATCCTGTGGTAGCCTTTGTCCATGGCTGTTTGGAGACCTCGCAGTAGTCCTGTTAGCTCTGCTACATTGTTGTTTGTGTCACCTAGGAAGCCCGCATCCAGACCAAGGATTTCGCTGCTAGAATTTCTGAGCATTGCCCCATATCCTGTTGTTCCCGGGTTGCCTTTGGAGGCTCCATCAAAATTTATTTTGATGAAATGTGCTGGAGGAGGAGACTAGCTGGTTGGACTAGTCTGTTGGCGCTTGTGGTTCCTTGGTCCCGGTTGATTGATTAGAATAGGCTGCCATTTTTGAAGAATGCATTGTTCCTCTAGATTGCAGTTAAGGTCCTCTTCTGTTCAAGATTTACTCCTGATTGTTTCCTTGATTAGTGAGCTGATTTTTTCCCATGTGGCTCCTGGCAGGGATTGTTGGGAGTGGAATATTCTCTTATTTCGTTCTTTCCAAATTTTCCAGAGTATAAATCCTGAAAAAAGTTGCCAGATGAGATTCAATAGAGGGTTGTTGTAGGTACTGCGATCCCAATTCTCTATTGTTTCATTGATGTTGCTCCGGTTTTGGCTGGATTTGTGCATTATTTGAACTCCTTGGTCTCAGATTTGTTGGCTGTAGTGACATCCATTAAAGAGATGTTCTTTAGTTTCCTCCTGTTGGTAGTAGAGAACGCAGAGGGATGGTCCAATGAACCCTCTTTTCCTTAGATTGTCCCAAGTTAAGGCTCTATTATGCACCACTAGCCATAAGAAGGTGGAAACCTTAGGCCAAAGAGCTGGGTTCCAGACTTTGCTCCAAATGGGCTCATTGTTTTGACCCTGGTGATTTCCCTGTAGAAAGTATGCTTCTTTGATTGTGAAGGTGCCATCTATGGAGTATCCCCACCTTAGGATGTCTGGTCCCTCTCGTTTGGGTATTTTCCGGCGGTTGGCTTGCAATTTCCAGCTCTGCAGATTGAGATTGTTTGGGATTCTAAGCTCTTGATTCAAGATCTTCCATTGGCGCCACAGGTGTTGTTGTTCCTGGGGTTTCCAAAGGTCCTTAACCCTTAGGGAGGTGTGCTTATGGAGAGCTCTTTTAATATTAGATAGCTCCTCCATTTCGTCCAAGGGTTTGAGTTGTTGCCATGAGTCTTGCTAGAACATGACACTTTCTCCATCTCGTACCTCCCATAAGGCATGTTTCTGAACCAATGTGCGATTTTTCCAGGCAGTATTCCAGATGTTGGAGCCATGTATTCAGTTGTTATGCCAGATTAGCTGGTCCTCTGGTGTGAGGGGGGCATACTTTTGTTTCCATAGTTGTGCCCAAGCGGCTGTTGGAGTTTTTAGCCATCGCCACCAGATTTTGGCTCCCATTACTTGATTGAGTTTCCCTGGATCCTGAAGTCCCAGTCCTCCTTGGATTTTTGGCATGCAGAGTCTGTCCCAGTTGACTAGAGCCCATTTCTTGTTGGTTTGGTGACCATGCCAGAGAAAGTTTCGCTGAAGGTTTCTGATGGCTCTAATAACTTGTTTGGGAGCAGCCAGAGAAGTGAAGAGATAGGTGGGTAGGGCTTGGAAAATGGACTTGAGGAGTACCAACCTAGAAGAAATATTGAGGGGTCTAAATGTCCAATTGCTTAACCTGTTGGAAATGGATAGGAGAAGGTTGTCCCAGGAGATGGATCTGGCAGCCGCTCCCATGAGGGGAATGCCGAGATAGATGGACGGAAGGGAGCTCCTGGGTATCCCAAGAAGTCTGGAGATATGAAGTTGGACAGAAGCCGGAGTATTAAAGAAGTAGAGTTTGGATTTTTCCAAGTTGAGTGACATGCATGAGGCTTCAGTGAAGTCAGAGAGGATGGAGTTGAGCTTATTGGCTTCCTTGACCGTGGGGGAATTCAGAAGGAGGGTGTCATCAACAAATTGTCTATGAGAGGGTGTTGGATGAATATTGTGTAAAGGTAGGACTTTGAGGGAGCCATCAATGACTGCTACCTTGATGTACCTTCCCAGGCCTTCTGCCAAAATTACAAACAGGAAGGGGGAGAGGGGGTCCCCTTGTCTGATGCCTCTGGATGGTGAGAAAGGTTGGGATGGGACACCATTTACCAGAATGGAGAAGAAGGCTAAGGAGGTGAGATTTAGGACCCAATTTACCCAGCCCTAGTCGAAACCAAAAGAATATAAGACAACTCTAAGATATTGCCAGTTGGCTCGATCGAAGGCTTTTGAAAGATCGAGTTTGACTAGCATACCTGGAGTTCTTGAAGTCTTGAGGGAGTGGATGATCTCATGCGCTAAGATGACGCTATCCATGATTTGTCTTCCTTCTACGTACCATGCCTGTTCCTTGGAAATGACAAGTGGCAGAATGGGTTTGAGTCGATTGGCTATTACCTTCGTTATTATTTTGTAGATGACATTGCACAGGGCTATGGGTCTGAACTGATTAGGGTTTGTGACTCTTTCTTCTTTCGGAATGAGGGCGAGAAAGGTGGCATTGAGAGCTGGTAGGACCAGGCCTAAAGCTCTTGATTCCTCTACCACTTCCCACACTTCTTTTCTGACCAGGTTCCAGCAGTGGTGGAAGAAATCCATTGTGAATCCGTCCGATCTAGGGGCCTTTCCGGGAGGCATGGTTTTTACTGCTTGATCCACTTCCTCTTGAGTGATGGGTCGAGTTAAAGATGCATTTTTCTCGGTAGTTAGTAGTGAAGGTATGTGTCAGGTGACTCTGCGTATGGATTTCATTCTGTCCTCCTTGGGTTCCATTAGAAGGCCTTGGTAGTAATTCAGCAGCTCAGCCTTGATTTTGGAGTGTTCCCTGACTGTGTTGCCCTGACTGTCCTCCAAGTGGGTGATCCTGTTGATGTGTCATCTGTGTATCATAGCTCTATGAAATAATTTTGTATTCTTTTCCCCTTCCTTGAGCCATTGCACTCTGGATTTTTTCTTCCATAGGATTTCCTCTTGCTTCCTTCTCTCTTATAGTTGTTCCTGGAGCTTCTCCTCCTCTCTCATTAATTCTGTGGTTCTGGATCCGGAAAGGAATGTTTTTTGGTTCTCCACCAACCTGCTTTCTATGCTCCGTATGCTTTGAAGTATATTTCCAAAGCTTTTTTTGTTCCATTGTTTCAGCATCTGCTTGAAGTTTTTTAGGCGCTGCTGGAATTTACACATGTTGGAACCATGGTCTATTTCCACCTGCGCCCACCAGGATTTGGCTAGATGCTGAAAATCTGGATGTGATAGACAGAATTTCTTGAAGCGAAAAGGCTTATACTTGGGTAGCTCTCCTGTGTCTAGCTATAGAGCAAGAGGCCAATGGTCTGAAGCTGCTTTTGGTAGAATGAGGCTTTCCATATAAGAGCCTGTTTCCATTATTTCCTCGGTGATCAGGAAGCAATCCAGTCGACATGCAATGTGTTGATTGCTCGATCTACGATTGGACCAGGTGAAGGTACCATTGCTATTTTCTATATCTACTAAATTTATATGATCAATGAGAGTTTTAAACTTACCACTGTCTTGCTCTAATTTTTTGGTGCCTCTTATTTTCTCCTCCAGCATCAATATCATGTTGAAGTTGCCTCCTAAGATCTAGTTTTGAGTTGTTTCCAGGGTCTTGATTAGTTCAAGACGCTCCATAAATTTTTCTTTGTCCTGGTGTTGTGAGGCCCGTAGACATTAGTGATGGCGCCTTCCTGATTCGAGCTGATGACCTTGAAGTGAGCCGTTATTGTGCCTATCATTGAAAAGGGTTTGTTGATAATGATGTTGGACGGGTTCCATAAGATAGCAAGGCCACCTGAGGCGCCTATGGAGTCCGTTGTTATGGAATTCCATTCTTTCCATATGCGCTGAAAGATGGTTTCAGCCTCTACTCCCCCGCATTTGGTTTCCTGTAACAATAGAATATCTGGCTTTTCTACCTTGATGAAATCTTGGAGGATCCTTTGCTTGGACCTACCATTTATTCCTCTAATGTTCCAGGTGATAATCTTCATCATTAAGAGGGTGGTGTTGTGTGGAGGTATCCCTCCGAAAGCTTGTGAATCTGACCTGAATTTATCATGAGGTTGCCCGCTTACTTGATCAGTTGGTGCGCGGTTTTTCACCCTCTTTATTTATTCTCTCGAAGGACTCTCTTCGAGCAAGAGCTCGAGTCCATTGCTATACCCAGGCATGCTGTGGATCCTGCTGAGGAATTAATAAATACTTTATGTACCTTGCGCAGTTGTTCTTCAGGGAGGGTCTGCAGGTCCTTTTGATTTAGGGCTTCCTTGAGCTTTTCTAGATCTATTCCTACTAGATCTCTTTCGTCTAGCAGCATTGGGGTGTCCCCATCCCCGTCTCCTCTTTATTCTATGTAGGTTTCACCACCTTGGGGAGAGGGGGTAGGATTTGGGGCGTCTTTTTGAGGTTGTTGCAAATCCTTGTGTGGGTCCTGAATTTCATCATCTTCTGGCAGCTAATTCAGAATCTCATAAGAGTTTTTGGTTGCAATTTTTTGTTTGGAGTCCGGGATCTGCTTCCTTGGTGAGTTTCTCTTTTTTGATGCGACCGTGGTGAATCCATCCTTCTGTGTGGTGTCATTTGCTCTGGTGGCTTGTTTGATAAGAGGGCAGTCTTGATAGAGGTGGTCGTACTCATGGCATCTCCTTCATCTAAAGGGAATGTGTTTGTAGTCCAGAGTTTGTTGCTAATCCTCATCCTGGTATTCAAGGGTCACCACTCCATGGAGTGCCTTGGAGATGTTCATGTAGACACAGATCCTGGCATATGAGGTATATTTTCGTTGTCTCGTGGCCTCTGAAGCTTTGACATATTTCCCTAGGGTGTTCCCTATGCCCATTAGAATCTCCTCCAGCCAGAACTCTTGCGGCAAGGAGTATAGGTAGATCCATACAGGGTCCATGGTGAATTCTTCTTTGTACAAGATAAATCTTTCAGTCCAGAAGCGTAAGAATAGCCCTGCTGAGTTGTAGAAGTACGACCCATTTTCAAATATCGTGTCCTTGTCCTCTAGATTGTATAGAATGATTGTAAAGAAGCCTTTGGAGCTGAGTTGTACCTCATAATCCCCTTTGGGATTCCACCAGTGCCTTATCCATTTGTTGAGGTCCCTCTCTACTGGCCAGAGTCCCAGGAATTTTCCAATAAGGGAATTCTCTCTCATGAATTGTGTGTGCTCTCCTACCCTAGTTGAGCTGATAAGGTATTGCGGCGGTTTCTCCATTTGTGGAATGCATTTGCTCGGCTCCCATCCTCGGGGTGGCTTTGGTTAGGAGGTTCCAGCTTCTGTCTCTATTTCCTTTTTGAGGCCTTGTTCCCTAGCCAAGAGCTGCTCGCACACCTGCAGTGGTGGCTCAAAAGCGGGGCGCTTCACTCTGGTGCCTGATTGGTCGTTGGTTCAAATTTATATTCAATCTTCAATCATTTTCTTGAGAGATTTCAAGTTAACAAGTTCTTGTCTTGTACAGGTTTTTTTGATATGTTGGAGTCTAAGATGTGAATAGATCAATCCCATATGATTCCAATACAATACTCGGGACACGAAAAAATACACTCAGTTAATTTTTTTTTTATCAAAATGTGTTTCCATTTGATAGAAGAAATGAGTGTTGTTTTTGTTTAGTTTGCATACAAAACACATAATCCATAGATAGTTGTGAAAATGAAAATGCAGAATATGTTAAATCTTGGAGACATATCGAACTTAATGTAAAAAGGAAAATTCCACTTGCGAGCTCAAAGGAGATGGAATCAAATGAAACTATATTGTCAGTTGATGGCGATAGAGTTTACGATCTTGTTAGAGAAGGTAATTTTTATGTTCAATTTTTTTCAAATAACTTGTAGATGTACTTGTGTGATAATCTAACATGAACTATTTGTTGTCCAATATATCCAATTATTTGCAGGAGATGTCTTTTCCATGGTTGCACCTATAGACAACATTGAAAACATGAAATATTGTTTGATGCGATGCACAGAACAAAATATTGAGGCTATTAGAAGATTTTGTTGATAACAGTTTTATATATGAAAAAGGATCCATTGTATTGAAATAATATTTTTTTGAAGAAACCCATCAAACTGATACTCATGTTCACTTTCAAGATTACCAATCATATGTCACAAGTTGTCAATATAGTCATTTGGTATGTGAAATGCGCATAAAGTTAATATAAGTTCAATAAAAATAAAAATAAAGTTAGAAAATGGAAAATGTCCAAAGTCTATCATGAACGAATAATTGAAGATGGAATACCATTATGATTTTTTTAATGTAAGTGACACATGTACATTCCAGAATTTTTTGTTTTGCATTGAAAGTACATGTATTTATGAATATCTAGGATTCTAGAATCATTACAGTTTAGTTTACTTTCATGGTCCATTCAATTAAGAAAAGTTGTATTTCCCATGAATTATAAAGTTAATCAAGTCTTATTTACAATTTCAGGAAAGAACATATAGATTGTATCTAGGGAACCTAAATTGACCTATACATTGGATGATTATACTTTAATCTTACAAATTATCCAAATCATATACACAAATCCTTTAATGCATGTAACCAATTTATTACAAATAGGATAAATGCATTCATTATTTGCAATTTGATTGTTCAATGTTTTTTCATATGAGAAGGATAAGTTCATATCAAAACTAGGACCCATTTCCATGTCATTATAAGGGAGTATTGATGGCTTAGAAAAACTTTAAATTATGATAAATTTTAATATCAATATAAATTTTAATGAAGATCGCTTACTTATATTAAATTTGATGACTTGTTTTGACTATTTTCATTGTTGGACTTATATTAAATTGATGACTTGTTTTGACTATTTTCAACCATATTTCGAAATCAAACAAAATTTAAATTTAAAGTGAGAAACTATAATTTTTATTTCACATTTTCTTGAATATTTCATTGTGAAATTTCATACGAAACTATAAAATTTGACGAACTATAAAATTTAATTTTTATTTCACATTTTCTTGAATATTTCATTGTGAAATTTCATAAGAAACTACAAAATTTGATGATTTTTTTTTAAATCAAGAAAATAGTATATTGAAATTATTTCATCCAATATTTTATATAAATAAACATAGCGCAAGTAAAATCAAGACAAGACAAAATATTACATGAGTGATCTCAATATCTCTTCTATCTCTTCTTGTGCTTTTCTTAGCTATTGTTATCGTCTTTGTAGTTTTCCCATAGTTGTTCATATGAGAAAGAAGGTGAATTCAAAGGCCATTAAAACCTTTCATTGAGATGTTGATGTAAATTGAGATTTTGATGTAAATGTGAGACCATGTCTCTATGAAGATATTGAAATGATAAAGACCATGTAAATGCCCTAGGGTCAAATTCAAGTGTGTGTAGAGCCCCTTGTGTGTGTCTCTCTTACGTTGTAATATTTATAGTGTCTTTCTTCATTCTTCCATTTGTTCAAGTGATTATTTCTTTCTATTTCTTCTAACCCATTGTTACACTAATTTTCTTAGTTCTTTCTTATTTTTTCACGTGAAAAGAACAGTTTCATTGTTATTCTATTAGAATCAAATAAATTTTTTTGTTACATATGGATCTAGAAAGTAATGATAAAAAAAGATCTGTAGTCTTTCCTTCCTTCCACATTTTTACATTATAGTAAATTTATAAAAAGTAATCTAGTGTCATACAAAATTATTGAAAAAAGAAACATATGTAAAGATCCAAGCTAGAAAATGTAAAAATTATCTGTACATACAACAGTTCCATCAACAATTTCTTCATAAAAGAGCCAGCCAAAATTTCCTTTGAGTGCCTTTTTAGAGAGCTTGTCTACTACTTTGTTGAACTGTCTATGTACGTGCATAAATTTGATAGATTCAAATCTATTATTTAAGCTTTCGATCTTGTCTATTACTTTGTTGAATTGTATATGTATGTGCATAAATTTGATAGATTCAAATCTATTATTAAAGATTATGATCGTGTCTTTCCAGTTGTTGAAATATATCAAGTTCAGGTTGGATTTGGAGTTTATCCAGTTGATAGTGACCTTGGAATCTCCCACAACCATCAATTTTTTTTATGGAAAAGTAGGAAAGGAGTAATAATAATCCCCATAGGCCTAAGAGTTCAGCTTTATGTTGAATTTTATCAATCCACAATAAAATATGTTGAATTTTATCAATCCCCATAGACCCAAGAATAGTCCACAATGAAATATGTTGAATATTATCATGTTTTTTTGAACAATCCACAATGAACATAAAAGGAAGCATTTAAATTAATACATAGTAGGATAGGCCCAAGAGTTCAGATTTATGTTGAATTTAATTAGTCCACAATGCAATATGTTGAATTTTATTATGTGTTTTTTAACATTCCATAGTGAACATAAAATGAATCATTTAAATTAATACATAGTAGAAAAGTATTTAAGAGTTTGATGCTTAATTTAATGCATTGTAAAAAGAAAAATATACAAAACATTAGTTCAAAAATAACAAATTTGCCACTTTTTTTTCCATCAACTTAGTGCAGACACCACAATCTATCAAACCAAGTCTTGAACGAAACCAAAACAAATTTATTCTTACATTAGTAATGGTGTTTAACAGATTAACAACAAAGCAATTTTATTTCAACATTGACATAGTAAAGATAGAGACTCTCATCATTTTAATTTCATTTGATAAATTAACAGTGTCATATTTAAATATATAAGAGAAATCAAATATGAGACAATAAATTGATATTTCGAATTCCATATATATATATATATATATATATATATATATATATATATATATATATATATATATATTATAATAAAAGTTTGAATAGTTACACTACCAAATACATAAGTTCCACATCCATTTTAGGATGATAATAAAAACTAAGACATTTAACTCCAAAATMTTGGACTCTAAGCCATMTCTTTAAGATAGATCACTTCATACGTGCAATTCAAACTTGCAAAAAAAAACAGAATTCAAAAATAAAAAATTAACAATTCAAACATGCGAAATAAAACAGAATTCAAAAATTGTGATTAAAACAAAATTGACATACATACCAAAAACATTAAGTTTCATCCTCCAACATTTCACAAATCTCCATATTAAGTCATTCTTCCAATGAAATACTTAACTCCTTGTGGATAAAGTCCCAAATCCTTCAGGTAAAATTCTCCTTGTGGATAAAGTCTCAAATCCTTCAGGTGAAATTCTCATCCCAGGTGATATTATTTGATCTTATTTACTCAGAAATAAAATACTAATCTCCTCAGCAGTAAAATACTTGTATCCTCTTCTTCAGTGGTCATATAATCAAATTTCATAATGCCCTTTCAAATTAAAGTACTCATAAATATCCATATTAAGCCGTTCTTCCAAAAAACTACTTATACCTATGAGAGTTCACAAATATCCATTTTAAAAACCATTCTTCTGGAAAATACTTATCTCCTCTTTCTGTAGTGGAATAGATGTTCTCATATAATCTTTCATGTACATAAAGAAAACACAAATCTCCACGTGTATATTAAGTCATTTTTCAAAAACCATTTAAATATTTCATCTTTGGAATGTATTCATATTACATATAATCAAATGCTCTTTGAAATTATGTGTGAGATAACTCATATATACGATATGTGTGAGCTAACTCACATATACATATGCATAGCTTATTTGTAAATCTACTTGAATGTTGGTTTTTGTGGTTAGTAACCAATTTAGTTAAGAGTTTGACAATACCCTGACAAGAAGGAACTCACTTCGTTGTTTGTAGAAAACACAAATGTCCATACTACGCCATTATTGGACAAGAAAGCAAGGAATGCAATCGAAGAAAATTTAGAATTTTTCTCTTTTCTGATGTGGGATAGAGTCTGTTCTCAAATAATTAAATGTTCAAGTTCAAAATTAAGTCTTCATCGTGATCTAAACTAAAATAAGTTTGAATGTACACCATTTAAGACAATGATAAGCTTATATAGGGGTTCTATATATTTCAAAATAATTGATCAAAGCGTTGAATAAGAACTTGGATAAACAAAAAATTTGAGAAAACAAAAATTTGATAAAAGTAAAAAATATAAGCTTATTCAAAATAAAAATAAATTAAAACTCACTAATGTTCAATGAAAATACATTTATGAATCATCCTGACTGGACACATCCTTCCCAAATATGGGTGCTTCCTCCGCTTCCTCTGCTTCCTCCTCAATCCCAATATCCTTCCCAAGCACACTCTCGGGTACTCTTTTCTCCACATTACCCTATATAACACATTTCAAATTTGAAAATTTGAAAATTTGAAAATTTGAAAATTTGAAAATTTGAAAATTAAATTTAAATTATTATAACAAATTAAATTTAAATGATTTTAACACATTAACTGATACATGTGAACTCTCACTCTCTTCAAACTCTCCCAATGAGAATTGATACAAGCCTCCCCAAGTAGTACGAGATGGAATATGGATCTTTGAACAACACAACTAAGAACTAAATCAATGATTCAATGTGTTCAAATTTATACAAAATTATAAATTTTTTTGATCTCTTATTCAAAATATTGAACAAATAAAATGCTCATCTATGGATATTAGAAAACACATACCTGATTCAACCAATCCAAATTTAAACTTGTGGAATCAAGTCCCCTATTTACTGGAGATTCATTTAACATATCTCCAAACTGCAATTAATGACAATAACAACTCGATTATTTCTATGGATACAATGATATCTAAATCTAGAATTAGAAGTAAACTATCCTAAAATGTGACAAAAAATTACTAACTAGAACACATACCAATCTATTGTTCGAGTCATCATTCTGAATGACCTTCTTCCACCCATCACGGAAATTTTTTGCATACTCCTTAAGATCTTCTACTGACATGGTATCTAACTCCGCATCTGTTTTATAAACAAATCTGGCTCGGGAATTGGATTCCACTCACTGACGGTTCATGCCAACATCAACACCATAAAAAATCGCTTCCATTTTTTCCTCAATTGCATTCCTAGCCTCATTTTCAACCTATGATGTATCTCACAACTTTGAATGTGAAGCAAATGCCCATGTTGGGTGAGATACTAAAGGTCATGCAGGCCTCGATAATGTCACATTTCGATATGACCCTTTGCAATCATATGTCCATCATTTACCAGTCCCATAATAATCGAACGATAGACTAGTATAATTAGGGTGCATGTGCATGAAAAACCCTGAATAAAAGTGTCTTGCAAAATAGTGTGGAACCTCATTGTTCCACGACAATTTCCCATATGCTACCAAAAATATGTTATACAGATGTCCTGCAATGCCAGGGTGCTTAAAATATTGCATCTTCAACATCTTCTGCTTTGGCCCATCTTTGAAATTGAACATCGAAATTACATCTTCTTTTGAAACTTTATTTTTTACCGTCTCCCATTTATCAGGGACTATCACCTCTGACTTTCGCCACCTCATTAGATCAACAAAACTGTCAGTGGTTGGCCCCATCTTTTGATATGTGTCCATAAAGTTTTGCAATGAATACAAAACAATCTGCAAGTTTTGTTTACTCTCCTGAGGGAGTTCCAAGAACACCAAATCATTTTTCAATCTCATTTTAACACTTGAGCATCATTTGAGGATCATTTCTTCAGTAATCCCTTCCTACAGAAGTTCATCACCAACATCTAAATCATAGGTGGACGTAGGCATGTAATCTTATGTTTCTTGATAATGTGGTCTCCTAAATCCACCTTCACCCTCTCCACCAACATTAAAATATTCATGACAACTACTCTCTCTTTCATTGTCGTGCCTTTCTCTAAACTCATTTTCTACACACACATTTGAAAATAATTACAACATTTAACTTAACATAAATTTAAATACACAAAAATACAACAAAAATAAGCAAAATCAAAGAAAATTACCAGAAATATTCTCTTGTCTTGAGGTATTCCCTACATTCTCAGGTGTAGGAGTATCAATGTGCAACTTATCTAGGAAGGTTGCATCCATAACACTTGTTTGAGCGCATTCTGCAGTTGATCTATTCATAGACTCGTTTGATAATCTTCTCTGATGAGATTGTTGTTGGTCACTCAGAGTCTCAGTGGAAGAAAGAGTTCCTCTTCTTCCTTATTGGGAGAGCCTAAAGCATTTGTGAGGAATGTTTGGATAATCTCCTGTCGAAATCTCTCCTCAATATCTATGCTTTGGAAATTCATGAAAAGTTAAGAACAAGACAAGTACGAGTTAATATCTCCAGTGGTGTAAGTGTTTAGTTCCAATTGATGATGTCAATTAGATTTTAATTTAATGTCAACCCAGGAAGGTAAACTTAGAAGCGCTACCTAAAATATATAGATCTAGAAAGATTCAACTACCTAAAAACAAAGTGCTTATGTTTGCCTGAGATTCTAATCCCCTTACAAGGACTCAACTCACATAATCTCTTACACACACTAAAATCTGTTATCTAATTCCTAAGATTTGTTGGAAACTCCAGTCCCCTTACAACGACTCAACTCACAAAGTCTCATTCAAATCAATCATATCCTAGATCTA
>ML815804.1:173461-188140 GCA_009831015.1 Picea engelmannii
GGGTCTCAAATTTCTATAAAAGAAGGGGAAAAGAAGGAAGAAGGGGATGAACAGTTAGCGTAACGTTACGCTGCCGGATTGTGGCTTGACGAATTGCTTGTGAGGAGTTGGGTTTATCTCAGCTGTATTGGAGTGGTAGCTCAACCTTGGAGGTGAGCTGAGAAGCTAGTCTTATCTCTGGATCTTGTGTGGCCCCTTTGCGGCTCGGGGGCCTAAGGGGGAAGCAAAGTACCCCTAGTGATTGGTTGGGAGGTACCGGTGAGATTTCTGCAGTCGGCAAGCGAGAGCGGCACGGAGTGCGGGTCGACCTCCGAAGCAGGCGAAAGGCAACGGTATGATTTCTAATTCTGGTAGAGTAGAATGCTTTTGGATATAGGGCTATATCGGCCTGGGTTTAAGTTGGTAAACTTATGTTAGCATGATGACTGAAATTTTTATATAGTCTGGCTGTATGATTGATGCGAGAATTTTGTGTCCTTCCTTGGATCTACGCCTTTTTCCCACCGTGCCATACACTTTTATCTTTGTCTTCGATTGACCCCTGTGATTTAGTTTAACCCTCGCACTTGTTGCATTTCGTCTCTGCAATTTTATATTGAATCCCAATACTTGGTATGGTCCTTGACCGCATTTTTAGTCTTGTAGTTGTTGTTGTGGCAATATAGTGTTTCTTTGTGTTTTGGTTCAATATCCAACATTTTCCTTTTTATTTAAAGTCTTTATGTTTATAGCGAAATTCTCTGTGATTTTTATATCAGGTCAAGATAAAATTGTTTCCCTGCGCTTCCTTTAGGTTTTCAACTTAGCGGACCCAGTTTGGACAGTCTTAAACTCAACGCTTTTGGGGAGGTTAAACTCTGCCTTTCTGTGGGTGTTTTATTTCCCTACGGTCTGGTGTAGTTAAACGTTTGGTTGGATGGAGACTCCTTGCTTTGGGTTTGTATTTCCTGGCGATGGATGGAGGCTTCTCCCCATTGGTCTTTCACTTAACCACTGCGCCTTTTTATCTATTCGACTTTCCTAGCGACTCGAGAAGGATGCCCACTCGCCTCAGCCACTTTTCTTATGTTTTTTGTCATACTTTTCTTCTATTCTGGTGTTGTCACGCGCTGGAGGCTACCCCGCTGAATCACACCCTGATCTTCGATTTTTTTTTTCTTCTGCGGTTGCTGTTTCTCCCAGCCTGTTGATTGCTCAAATTTCCTCGGTGTCTGGCAGATTGTCTCAGCGATTGTTGGTCAAATATTCCCTCTGCGTGTGGCTGTCTATCTTAGCGTCGACCGTGAGGAATTTCTCTACGTTTGATTTTGACTTTCTCTACGCGTTTTCTCCCGGGGTATCTTCTTCCTGGCGATTCGGCCATCTCTGGCAGCTGACCGTTTCCCTCTGCTGCGTAGCATCATTCCTGTAGGAGACCGAATCCCTTTGCATCTACGCCAGATACCCACGTATTTCCTTTTTCCTCCTTTCCATTTACTGAAATTAATTGACAATCTCGCCATCTGTTGAATTACGGGTACGTTTTGTTCCTGGTCTTCTATTCAATAACAGAACCCTAGGTTGATTATTCAATGCATATGACAGGTATTCACATGTTGACTATATAGACGTGTGTGCGTAGGCTTAAAAGTAGAGGGTTCGGTCATTTACCAAACATGGTTCAGAGCTCATTATAATTAAAGGATTTAGTAGGTTCAACTTACAATGCTGGAATTTCCTTACCATCCAATTTAAAAGGTTTTCCCTTGATTTTAGTTATCATGGTAAAACATCGTATATTTTATTACCAACCTTTGTAAMGAGAAGCCTTCTCTATATTGACTTTTTATTTATTGTTATTTTAATTATTGTCATCCTTAACATTGTTATTTTGTCATTCTCGAATATTCTTAAAAGGTGTCATTTTAAATCTGGTTTGTTTTATATATTGTCATTTTAAATATGAGATTATATTGTAATTTCCAAATATGATGTTACCTTTAATTATGATGTTATTTTTAAATGTGAAGTTATATTGTTACTTCCAATTATGATGTGACTTATAATTACGATGTTATTTTAATTGCATTACATGGGTTCTTTATGAATTTCCTTTTTATAGTAGGATGGAAGGTAGCATAGTTTTTTTAAATGCGATCCTAATATAAAGACAATTACGTGGGAGTTTTGTCCAAGTTACGAATTTTAGTGGTTATGCATTAATTGGTTATTCGTTGGTTATGCATTGTTATTCGTTAATTGTTTCTCTTTTCATTAAATTGTTATTCCTTAATAATAAATTGTTATTCTCTAAATGGTTACTCATTAATTTCTTTAATCTATTCTAAGAGTAAATACATGGTTAGTATGGTCAAGATTTTGGTAGCTCCATTGTTAAAATAACAACAAAGGTCAGGTCATTATTATTTTAATTAAATGATTGGTGATATAGAAGGCAATGACCTGGATGTGATATGGTGATGTTAGGGTAATATCTTTAGGCAAGGGAGAATGTTATGGCATACATAATTATCGTCGAATGATTGTTGATGGACCTCGGTCTTCTGCTCATGTAGAAATGTAATGATACGGTTTTATTTTTAAGGATATCATAAATGGTGTTAGTAATGTGTAAAGGTATTGTTTAGGAAATGTTGTTATAGTAACACGTAAAGGAATGTCTTGAACAATGGTTATAAATTTTGTAATTGTGATATATTGTTTTGAAATTGTAATTGCATTGTTCATGCCATATCAATAAATTGCAATGTTAGAGTTGATATCATCGAAATTGTGATCATTGTCTGATTTAAAATATTATTGTAATTAGGCATGTAATGGTATGGATTATCTTATCGCAATGGTAGTGTAAACTTTTGTTATTGATAAAACATATATAGTGGCATGTCCTGAATTTACGCGCAATAAATTACTAGGAGTTAGTAAATGAGGGTTGATGCCCTTTTAATTAATGTTGAACTTGGGTGTTTGTTGTCGGAGTCCTTCTTGTCGTGCGCCTTCCATAAAGGACGTACTCACACTTCTTGATTATGTTGTACTTGATAGTATTCAGTTGGTTTCTTGGTCGGTTGTGTCGGGCGGGATATAGACACCTCATGTAGTTTAGTATATATGTCTGTGTGTGTGATTTTTCTGTGTAAGGAATCCAGTGTCGTATCAAGAGTCTCGGGCCCCTTAAAGGCAGGGTTTCCACTCTTGCGACACACATGACAGAGATTACTAGTTTCTGCCTGAGCAGTCGGCCAGGAGCCTGTCTAATCTTCTTTCGAGAAGACATAAGACTAAAAACCCTGCTTTTCTGTGCAGAAATAGTAAACTCTACTGTTGGATTCTTCCTTCTGTGACTGTACTGTACTTAACACCTGGTGTCGTTTTCTGCTTACAACTGCTAGTTGTACGCCTTATGTCTAGGGGCGTTTATTGCTTGTTGTCACTGTGATATGTCGGGATCATCTTGTTGTGTTCGTCTTGCTTGTGTCTTGTTCTAGGCCGGGTTACTAGTTTCTGCCTGAGCAGTCGTCCAGGAGCCTGTCTAATCTTCTTTCGAGAAGACATAAGACTAAACGCCCTGCTTTCCTGTGCATAAATAGTAACCCTAACACCATGGATTCTTCCCTCTGTGTTCTTATTGTGAACCCCCAGTATGTCTTAGTGTTTGTGTTGTGCGCCTCGTGCCTATGGTCGCATATTGTCGCAGTTACTCATTGTGTGCTTTCAGTCTTCTTGTGCTGAACATCGTGGTTGCGTCTTGTTGGTTGTCGAGTGGCGACGTAGAGTCAAGTGTGTTTGTTACTTCTACCCGTGTGCACACACCTTAAACAAAAAAAACAAAAAAATCGCACCTGTTCTCAGAGTTGTTGTCGTAACGAGGAGGTCGTTACAGATCCCTATACATGGACAGGGCCGAATACGGCCAGTCCATGTACAGAGACAAGCCCTAATTCATCGTAATCAATAGTACATAAAACTGGAAACAATGAATCTATCATATCAGTAATGAAATGAATACTGGATTACACTGGTATAGAGTTAACCAAGCTTGAAGATGCTATTATAAGATAACATGAATGGATGGAATAGGTCATAGCTGGTGATTATGGTTTTCTTCTAGATAGGTTACAATGCTTGATTACAGATCTAACTTTAATCTATGTTATGTTGAAACAAAGGAAATGATTCTCAATACAACACTGATTTGTTATCTATGAATTTTCTTATACGACTGTATTCATCATATTCAAAGATTACTGGATTATGATTATGTCCATAGCTCATGTTAGTCGTGTAAGATTAATATGGAGATACAATAAGCTCAAATAAGGATAACAACATATCAAACACACATCAGTTTAGCTATGTATTTCTCTTAGTTATTACTATGGATTCAATACTATCTATATTATGCTTATACTTATCCTTGTTACACATCATAGAACATGAACACATCTTCCTGTATGAGTCATAACCCTATATTATGTTGATATCATAGACGCATAGAGTAGAGTATCATAATTTGAATGTAAAGGTTGTTGTATTTGTATTAGTACTGAGTTAGAACCAACCCATAAATATGGAAAGGTATAAAAAGTGTATACATGTAACATATGAGCACAACCAGTATAGGTCTTATTCATATCCTATACTAGGAGTAGGACCCTAATCAATAAGAGTGAAATATCGGTGTCATTATGTACTGAATATGATGGAATTACTTTAAGAAAAGAATGTAGTGTAATTCAGTTTGTTTACGGGTCTTGTTGTGGTCTCATATCATATTAGCTCATTACTTCATCATGTTCAACCCTATACAGTTAGCTAGTATGATTACAACATGCTCGATTCATGGTTCTGTACACTTACTTTATCCTCTTTGTTTCCATGATTGTAATTTTTAACAAAAAATTTAAATTTCCTTAAAAAAAAAAATTTAAACATAATTTAAATTATAAATTTTGTAATGGTCATAGCGTAACACATAGCCTTTACTCAGCTAAGGGACAAGGCCATATTCATCCCTGTCCATGTACAAGGACGAATAAGGCCATGTCAACATTCTAAACAAAAATTCTAAATTCTAACTTTTAACTAAAAATTTAAATTAGCAATACTATTAGCAGAGAAGTGGAGTTTTTGTCAAAGTTGTACTTATTTTTCTCCTATTGCAACAACTACTATAGACATATTTTTGTGTTTCAAGGTTTTTGTTAGGTCTGTTAAGTATTGTGATATGTATTAGGTCCTTTATGGTGATTTTTCTTTCTAGTTGTTGTCAGAGTCTAATTTTGTTTAGTTTGGGCACTATTTAGGGTAGTGGTGGCCCTGTAGCAGTCATGCTTAGTCCTTGGTCTCACTGTTTATAGTTAGAATAGCTAGTTTGTGTCCTGCCCTAAAGTTGAAAGTCTCTTCATGCCTCTATTTATTTTTTGCAACTCGTATGACATGTGCACATCAGTGTCATATCTTCCCCTGCTCCACCCTACGTTGGTTAAGTTAGTAGCCCTTGTAAGGTAAGACGACTTAGAGGTTTAAGAAATTAGTTGTTTGTCTATTTTCTTAGCGGTTGTATGTATTTCCTATGGAACTAGGCCTTTACTACTGGTTCTAGATCAACTTATCCTATTGCTTGAGGTACTACATGGACATGGTCGAATATGGCCCTATCCATGTACATTGACAGGCCCGAATTCGGGCATGTCCCTATACATGGACATGGCCATATTCGTCCCTGTCCATGTACAGGGACAAGTCCAAATTCAGGCATGTCCCTGTACATGGATATGGATGAATAAGGCCCTATCAACATTCTAAACAAAATTTCTAAATGCTAATTTTTAACTAAAAATTTAAAATTTAAACATAATTTAAATTCTAAATTCGGTAATGGTAATAGTGTAACACATAGCCTTTACTAAGCTAAGGGACAGGACCATATTCGGCCCTGTCCATGTACAGGTACAGACCCGAATTCAGGCCTGTCACTATACATGGACAGGGTCGAATACGGCCCTGTCAACAATCTAAAATTAAATTCTAAATTATAATTTTTAACTAGAAATTAAAATTTCCTAATCTAAATGTACCTGGATCGAATGCCCGCAGCTCCAACGTCCACTTGCCCACAACTCCAACGTCTGCCCTCCTGCTGCTCCAACATCCACAAGACCTCTCGTCTGCCTGCCTAAGGCAATGACTTGCAACACCAAACACCAAGTAGTATCACCAAAACCAAACTGTATGAACTAAAAATTTGCAAAAACTATAGGAGGCACGATGTGCGGGTAATATATAAATCGTTCATCGGCCGAAAGATTCTTTCAGATGAAAAGATCTTTCGGCCGGAATATCTTTTGGCCAAAAAGATGTTATCGTATGAAAAATATTTTTCCAGCTAAAAATGTCCACACAAATTGAGGGTGTTGTCATGGTACCATTCGATTTGACGTCCAAAGGTTCGGCTGAAACATGTTTTGGCCGAAAAAATAGGACTTTCGACGAAAAAAATATTAGTTCAGCCAACAAAATGTCGTTCAGAATTTTGGAGACCTGATTCTCATGAAAGTGTTACCCACCTTCATGAATTCACCCATTGAGAAAAAATTTCAAGAATTTCTTGTTGCAGGTGTTATTCATCCTAATACTAGCGCCTATTCATATCATGTGGTCATGGTACTTAAGAAAGAAGGCTCTTGGCACATGTGTCCTAACTTTTGCACCCTCAACAAACTCACCATCAAAGACAAATTTCCCACTCCTTTCATTGATGATCTCTTGGATGAATTAAGGGGTGCCCAATTCTTTACTAAAATTGATCTTCGTTCTGGCTACCACCAGATACGTATGAAAGAGGCCTAAATCCCTAATACTGCATTTGGAACTCATGATGGCCACTATGAGTTCTCGGTCATTCCCTTTGGGTTGTGTAATGCTCCCTTTCCTTTCCAAAGCCTCATGAATCATGTCTTTCATCTTTTTCTTTGTCATTTTATCTTAGTTTTCTTTGATGATATTCCCATCTATATTAAGAAGTGGACATCCCATCTTGCCCATGTGGATCGATTTCTTCATCTACTCTCTCAACACCAACTTTTCCTCAAACAATCTAAATGTGTTTTTGGAGCCTCAAAAGTCAAGTACTTGGGTCATATTGTTGGGAAGGAAGGTGTCAGGGTGGATCCTAAGAAGATTGAAGCTTATGAAGGATTGGCATCACCTCAAGACTCTCAAAATATTGTGTGGTTTTATGGGATTAATAGGCTATTAATGCAAGTTTGTTAAGAATTATGGAAATATTACGGCACATCTCATTGTTCTCCTTAAAAATAATTCTTTCACTTGGACTCCCACAGCTGATCAGGCTTTTCAAGCCTTGAAAGAAACTATGTGCACCACTCTTGTTCTAGCCTTTCCTGACTTCACAAAACCTTTTTCCTACAATAAGATGCTTATGAGAGAGGAATTGGAGCAGTCCTTATGCAAGATGGTTGACCTTTTACCTTTACGAGAAAACAACTATTAGAGTGACATTTCATCCAATCAATCTATGAAAAGGAAATGATGGCTATTTTGCATGCAGTGTACCTCTGGTGCCCTTATATATTCGGGAAATGCTTCCAAATTAAGATGGATCATCAGAGCCTCAAGTATTTTATGGAGCAATGTCCTTCATCCCCAAAGAAATAAAAATGGGTGACAATGCTATTTGGATATGATTATGAGATCATTTAAAAGAAAGAAAAAGATAATCTGGGTTTTGATGATCTTTCAAGAAAATATGAATATTAAGGGTCCATTTTTCCCTCTCCTTCATTGTTACCAAGTTGGCTCCAAGTTGTTCTCCAAGAATGGCTACAAGATCCCAAAATTTTTCATTTGATCCAACAATTGCAAGCCAATTCTCTAGCTTCCCTAGGGTACTCTTGGCACAATGATGAGATTTGATACACAGGTCGTCTATATTTAAGTAAACATTCACAACTTAAATCCACGATGATGACCGGGTCAAACGTTCTTTTTTCTGGGATGGTATGAAACAAGACGTTCGCACTTTTGTGGTAGAATGTGATGTTTGTCAATGCAACAAGGGAGAAACAATAAAAACTCCTGGCACACTAAAACCGCTTCTAATTCCACCTGCTATTTGGAGGGATATCCCTATGGATTTCATTGTTGGATTACCTAAATCGAGAAATAAGTCATTCATCATGGTGGTAGTCGATTGTCTTTCCAAGTATGTTCATTTATGTGCTCTTCAACACCCATTTACCGCCTCCATTGTGGCTAAACTTTTCATGGATCATGTCTTCAATCTTCATTGCATGCCTCATTCTATTGTTTATTATCGAGATCCCACTTTCACCAGCAATTTTTGGAAATAAATTTTAAGTCTATAGGGAACCCAATTGCATCTCAACACCACCTATCATCCCTAGACGGATGGTCAAACTGAAGTTTCCAACAAGTGTTTGGAAACATATTTGAGGTGTTTTTCATTTGAAAGACAAAATCAATGGGCTCAATGGTTACCGCTAGTTGAATGGTGGTACAACACTTCTTACCATATTGCTACTCCATGAATCCTTTTGAAGCAGTATATGGACAAAATCCACCTTTAGTTCTTTCATACATGCCCAGTGTCTCGAAGCTCCAGGAGGTTGATCAAACTCTTATAGTTCATGAGGCTATTCTCTATACCCTCAAAGAGAATTTGGTCATGGCTCAGAATCGAATGAAGAAATAAATAGATCAAGGTTTCTTCGAACGTCAATTTGTTGAAGGAGACCATGTGTTTCTTAGACTACAACATTATAAGCAAACTTCACTCAAGGTTGAACATTGTCAATTATGGGTGCCCAAATTTTATGGTCCTTATATAGTTCTCAAGTGTGTGGGACAAGTGGTCTATCAGTTAGCTTTTCCCCATCATTCTAAGATCCATCCTATTTTTCATGTGTCTTTAAAGAAGGTGATTGGAACTAAGTGCCAAACTTAAACTAGCCTTCCAAAGTTGGATGAAGAAGGCTCCATCCAGTTGCAGCCACAAGTCTTGGACCAATGTAAGCATTGTCTTCATCAGTACACCATCAAGGAAGTGTTAGTACAGTGGAAATGTATAACTCCAACAAATGCCACTTGGGAGCCAACTACCATTCTACAAAATTTTTCTCATCTCAAGCCTTGAGGACAAGGTTATTTTTTAAGGGGGACGGAATGTTATGGACCTAACCTCTCTTACCCCTCGTGTAGGTAGAATAATATATTTTCCATGTAAAAAAGGACAATATTAATAAGGCCTAGTAATAAGGAAGAACAATTCAAATGTAATAAGACCTAATAGAAGCTTCTGCTTCTAGAAGATCTTCCTCTAGATAGTTCTTTTGGTAGATAGATTTAGTATAAACAGGAGTCCATGGTATGAGAATTTTTGTTTTGAGAATTATTGTAATAGAGCGTTGCTCTGCTAGAGGTTTCCCCATTGAAGAGACACGTGAACATTGTTTCCTATTATTAAAAGTATTATTTTGGTACTGTGGTTTCATCTATTGTGTTGTTCCATTGTTATTATCTGCAATATTTTTGTTTTCAACTATTATAATAGATCTGGTACCTTACAAACAATTTCTAATTCAATAACTAATTTTCTATGGAATCCATAMATTTATTTAACCTACTCAACTCAAATGTTCAATTGGAWATTCTTTTATTTAAGGTATCAAAAATGACTACAAATGCAAGTTTCTCAAAATATGGGTTTTTCGGAAACAAATATTAATTTACAAATGCAAGTTTCTCAAAATATGGGTTTTTCGGAAACAAATATTAATTTAGAAAGGATGCACTTGCTACAAGTTCTTTATGCTACTTATGTTTGAAGGAATGCTCATCGGAAAATAATTGAAAGGCTACTCCAATTTTTTAACAAGGAAAATGTAAATTTAAATTGATAGAAAGAAAGAAGGTTCTACTACTTTTCCAAAACACTTGTTGATAGAATAACGAAAGGAGTCAAATAGACGGGTATTCAATAAATATGATAGTCTAGATATTTAGCAATTCAATTTTAAAATAAGAATATTCTTGAGATTAAAGCTAATATTCTCTTCATATTAGAATGGGTTAAAAAGTTTTTTTTTGATTTTGATCACAATGAAAAAAAAAATGAACAACAAGCTTCCTCTTGCTCATTAGAAAATGTCTCCAACAAGCAGCATCAGCCAGAAATATTTCCATAAACTATGTGTTGATCTTAGTTTGGGACATTTTGTGCTAGCCTATACCAATTTCAAAAATTAAAAGTTTTTCATTCAAATTTTGATGTTAAATATATTATTATACAAATAAGTAAATTGCAAAATAATAATAAAATCTGAAAAACAAAAAAAATTAAATTCAAGTTAATGAATTTCTTAGTCGATACATTCCCTAACCTATAGAAAAATATAAATTTGCTCTGCCCTCCCTTTACGCCATGAAGAGGACTCCGCCTTTTCTTGATTTCCTAATATGGCGATTTCTTGTCTACCAACAACCACATATCAAGAAACACATCGAGCCTTTGATTATCAATCTCATAGAAAAATAAGGAAAAAATTGTTTGTCTTGCTTTGAGTCCATGCATGATGAGAACATGATCTAATTCACTTAGTACTCTCTTCACAAGTCTAGAAGTATTTTTTCTAGTCTACAACCTTTTCTTCTTACTTAAAAAAGTTGCATAGCCAAATTACAATATGCAGAATTATACTTTGATTTCTGGGTATTGAAATTTCATTCATATTTTTTTTTGTTTTTTTTTCTAATATGGAATGACACACACAAAGTATCTAGTTGACCAGAGGAGAGGTTTTATATTTTTTTTATTTAAACTCATTCAACATGAAGAACATTGAGTTTTATATCATCGTCACAAACTAACTATCAATTTTTTCAAGCGAGTCGACAAAACCATTGTTCCAAAAACCATATTTCTAAAAGCAAGGAAACACTAATATAAACAAAATTTTCAAAAATACTAAGAGTTTTTTCCTAACATAAATTTTTAAGCAGGGTTCTAATCACTATAAGTTATTAAGGCTACTTTATTCATGTAAATATTAGCTATAGAATAAATAAACAATAAAAAAATATCTTTTTAACCAAAACAATTTAAACATAAGTGCACAAGGACCAACTTGCTATTGCAAAGCACATGTTAGCAGAAAAGTGAAAATAGGCTTTCAATTGCAAATTTAGCAGCTTTGACAATCTAGTGATTGAGCTTTTCACTTTAGAAAATGGAATATTCACATTATGCATTCACATTAGGGTGGTACATCCATCTACAAACAAATGTACCTTTCAAGATCTGTCCACATAAAGTGACTAAGAATTTTATTTATCAAAATCTCTTTTATATCTTTATTTTAAATTATTTTTATTTCAAATTATGTTTTGTTTTGTAAAGTTGCATGGTAAAAAACATTTAAACAATTAAATATAGTACATTCTATAGAATTCAAAATTTGTCCACATAAAGTAACTAAAACTTTTATTTATCAAAATCTTTTCCATATCTTTATTTCAAATTATGTTTTGTTTTATAAAATTGAATAGTAAAAAACATTTAAACAATTAAATATAGTCCTTCCATAGAATTCAAGATCTGCCAACATAAAGTGACTAAGATTTTTATTTAACAAAATCTCTTCCATATTTTTATTTCAAATTATGTTTTGTTTTGTAAAATTGCATAATAAAAAAACATTTAAACAATTAAATATAGTTTTCTTGCATATTGCATCAATACAAGGTCAAGAGCATTTAATTTCATATTATACTAATTATTACTAATACTTTCTATTAAATTTGTTAAGTTCTCCAACACAAGTATTGTGCTAAAAGATATATTTTTCAACACATCAAGGAAAAGCAAGAACACAAGTCTTCAAAAACCATGAAGGAAACGTTTACATTTTTAAATAAAAATTGAAACCTACAAAAAGTGACTTAATTATTATTGTAGAGAAACTATTAACATAATAAAAAAACAAAAGTTCCATCCAAATTCTAAACAATAGTAGTGTTGATGGGATTATTTCAAAGTTAGCATTCATTAGGTAATGTAGTTATGTGTGCAACATTGATAAATGTTTCCAACAAATACCAACGACTATTTTCATAATGTGTCGATTGACCTTAGGTCACTATATTGATTTAGAGATAGCTCTAGAAATTATAAGTTTGAGTATTTTCATGTGTAGCAGAATTTCACTCACTTTGTAACATTTCTCAAGTTTCCCAACAAAATTATCATGTTCAATGTCATACTTTTCAAGGCATCAAAAAACCACTAACAAATTTATGTCTTCAAAAACTCAATAACTTTGAACAAAGTTATTATTGTAGTGGACTCCTAACTATCACTACAAGTTATCAAGACTACCTAATTTTATAAGAATACTAGCCACCAAAAAATTGAAGGACAACTCCATATTTTAACAAGGCAAGGATGCAACAATATACATGTCTTTTGTAAATAGAATTATGGTAGGCTTACGAGATCTCTTATAATTTCAAAACTAGAGACAAACTCCCACCAATTGAAATGACCTAACAACTCTTCCATATGACCATAAGACAAATTTGGAGTTGGAAGGTGTTTTATAGATGTCCCACATTTTTAGGGGAAAAAGCTAAGTAAGAAGAAGATTTTCTATGGAGGGATTTGTGATATGCAATGCTTTCTCTTAGGAGGACCGAAGATCCCTTTCCCATGAATTTCACATGTATTCTATGGACCAAGATACTATTATGGATATTTTTAGTCTTATTCTATAGGAGGAATTGTTTAATATGAATGTAAACATGCTTGGTCCATTTTGACATGATTGGGAGTGTAGCTTCGACGCCCCTTGGTTCAATATGATTCTCAAGGGTTGTACACTCTTCTTCATTAGTAGCATGAGCTCAACCTTATTCTTAGTACATGATGAGTGTCTATTGACATGGAGAAATAGTGGATCAAGAGATTGCATAGTGTGTAGTAGATTCGGGTTAGCTACAAACCCCAAATTTTTGCATGGATAGTGATTTATGAGGGCCTTCCTAAGAGGTATAGTAATTCAAACAAATTCTCTTGGATGGGATTTTCCCTTCTTGACATAAGCTAGAAACGATGAAAAACCTCCTTTGGGATTGTTCTTTTGCCACATATTGTTGAGATTTTGTTTAGTCATAGCATGTATCCATTTTGTAGGGGAAGATGCATTGGAAATTAATGTTATTCGTTAATTATATATCTTGTTTTCACTTCTCTCTCATTGGTGTCTAGCATTGCATGTGGATTTCAACTTTATTTGTTCTTTTAAAACTGTGGTGAAAATATGTCTTTGAGAATGAAGCTAACCCTTTGTTTGCATTTTTTATATTATGGGAAGAATAGATACATATACAATCATTACCTAAAATCTTTATGTTGACCAAATATACCAAGTGGTTGGATATAACTACTTATTTAGAGTTTATTTTATTTTTAAATTTTTTGATGAAGAGAATGTAAATATCATTATACATACCCTCCATTATATTGTTTTTTTTTATGTTAATAATTTCGTATAATATAAGAAGTATTTCTTTAAAAAATATCATGAAAGGAAAAGTTAAGAGTAAAACCTAGCCAAATAATATCCATGAATATGATTACAATGTTTACATTGGCATTCCCATATCTAGGACTTAAAGAAAAAACATAGAATAATGAATTTAAGCCAAATGAACGATATGAATGATGGGCATTGACAACTTCTTTTACCTTTTCCTAATCACATTAATAGTTTGGGCACATCATTGTTGTTATAAGTTATTATGACTACCTATATCCATGGGAATATTAGTTATTGAAGAAAGGGAATATTAGTCGATATTTTCAACCACACAATGATATAACTAAAAACACATTTGGGAATACTAGTCCATATTTTCAACCATGGATATAAAAATCTACACCTCAACACTTATTGGCATCAAAAATTTGAACGTTCCATTAGATAATCATAAATTCTAGGTACTTAATTTACTATATATCTATAATGTAACCTACCTAGGGTCAGTAACATACAATATATTAATGATTAATTGAAAACCCAGAAAAACATTGACGCTACTCACCACCTCCTCAAGCTGGATATGGGCACATCAATACCAAAAGATGGTGACTATATGTCCCACAAGTGGGACATATCAAGTAAGTGATATTTTAGTCCCGTCAATATCATTTAAAAAACCCTCACTCTCCAGCAATTACGATTCATACTTGTTCATCAAGAGTGACGTCTCAATTGAAATGCTTTGGATTGGTTGTGGCCGTTTTGTAGAAGCCCGGACGACTTTGAGTCATGTAGCAAAAGTTCATTGTGACTTCGGCTTACATGCCCATCTCACTTCATTGTTACTTCGTCTTACATGTCCTATCTCTGATTTGTATTTTATGTTTTCCTTAACGTCTACAATATATCCAAATTTCTGCGATGTCGATGATATGATCTCAACTTTATTCTTACTCTCCCTTCCATGTCCAAGATGTCCATCTATCAATTCTATTTGATGTTCTCCTGAACATTTACAATATATCCAAATATCTACAAAAATTGATCATATGATTTACACAACCGGAAATTACAACACAACAACACTTGCAATGTGAAT
>ML815805.1:5738-21023 GCA_009831015.1 Picea engelmannii
ACAATAGAGTATATCATAGTTGGAAAACTGGAACATATCCATGTGGCACTTCTTCTATCATCATGAGATCTGATCTATTGAGTAGTCATCTTGTTGTTTATAGGAAATCTTCACCATGCTTCTGCTGTGCACTGGAGGTTCTTTACCAAGTTATCTTCTTCTTATCTTCATACTGGAGTTTCTTTCTGGTATGCCTCAAAGTATTGAGATTGCTCTTCATACACTCTTTATTCAATTTATCTGGAGAACATTCTTTGTATTCATCTGATGTAGAACTCCAACTCATGGATTTTGTGGATGATATAATGACTCATGTGGAGATAAGTCTAGTGTACTGGAACAAGTAATCATCATAGTATTCTCCCTCCATCTGGGAGAACCTCTAGTTCTAGATATTTACAATGCTATCATTCATAAGTCTTCCATACACTGTTCTTCATCACGACTTTCAGTTCCTCTGCTTGATTGATTTTATTGAGTTTATATCAGGCTAGTAATCTTTTGATTCTTAATATTATGACTGGTTGTTCTGGATTTTCTTTCTTTCTTGGAATCTTCATGTTCTTCTTCATGTTTTTCTTTAGCTCTTGGGTCCATGGAGTTTCTTATAGATTCCATGCCCTAGAGATTCCACTTCTTCCTTTTATCGTAGGATCATGGATCTGGATGGACAACCAAGAATACTTTAAGGCTTCTCCTCAAAGAAGTCTTCTTCTGCGGTTGAACTGAACACATATTGTCTTTCATGGTTACTACCATGGATATATATTTCATCATCTTCAATGGATCATAGGATTAGCTCCCTCCTAACCCTTGCTTCATGTAGGGGTGCATATAATCGGCTCCCTCCATCTAACAGAGTCTATGCTTCCATCTGCATCCTTATTGTCTTCTGCAATATATAATTGGCTCTCTTGTCTAACAGAGTCCACGCTTCCATATTTTTATCTTCTACAAAACGTCATAAGTCTTTTTCCAATTTCCTCTCGGTTGTTGACTTCTTTCTGTCTTTGCTTCTTCTAAGTCTTTTCATGATTGATTCGGCTTAATAGCTTTCACATGATTTTGTATTTCATCCTTTCATGTGTATTATATAATGATATCCATTTTCATCTTGTTTGTTCTTCCATAGGTATAGTTCTTCTTGGAACACATTATCTTCTAGGAGATAGATATACAAGATATGTACAGAGACGATGCAAACAAGATATGTAAAAGAAATAGGGAGAGTGTTGTTACCTTTTTAGAAGAAGAAGACTCTTCCATCCCGCTTAGTCTTCTTTGTAGGTTCCTTTTCTTCGGCAATCGATGCTTCGTGTTTCTCCTTCCTTTTATTTAGCTCGGGACACTGATTCTTGTAGTGACCGTACTTTGGACAGTTGAGGCATTCTACTTTTGAAATGTCTTTCTCTTGATTTGGCTTCCTCCTTGAGCCAAACTTCCTTTTGTTCCTGAAGTTCTTGAATCTTGCTGTGAAAGCTTGATCGTCGTACTTCTTTTGGTGTTTCTCTCTTGCATTGATCCTTGATTCTTCTCGAGCACAACAAGTCCAAAGTTCTTCAAATGTTGGGTACTCCTTCCTTGTGTTCATGCTTGCGGAAAATGCATCCCATGTCTTGGGAATACCATTGAGTACTATGTTCACCAATTCCTTCTCTGAAGTGATCTCTTCAATAGCTTGTAGTTGATCTCTTAACTGGGAGATTCTTACAAAGTATGATGTTATGCTGCCATCATCATTCATCTTCATGTCATGGAGCTCATTCTTCAGACTCATAACTTGTCTAATGTTTCTGACTGAGAAGAGATTTGTTAGGGCATCATACATCTTCTTCAATGAGTAAAGATGGGAGATGTAGGGTATCAAGTGGTATTTTATGAAATCCACTATGATACTCATGGCATTGATGTCAACATCTTTGAACTTCTCCATAGCTGCGACATTCTGCAGTTCCTTCTCTTCTCCTTCTTCAAACTCTGGCTTCATGATCTTTCCTTTCACGATATCCAATACTTTATTCTTGGCAAGGATGAGATCAATCCTTGAATTCCACACTCTAAATTTAGAGGCTCCATCTAACTTGTTCTCATAATTCATAGAGTTAGTCATGGTTGCTTGACTAGGTCAAACCCTAGATTTGACCAAAAATTCAAACTTCACGTCTTGGCTTGCTGAGAGTATCAGGAGATGCACTAGGCTAGGGCGCACTAATCTATCCAGAGATTAGGTCAATATCTTCAATTAAGGTGCTTCAACAAGAGGTTTAGGGTTTCTACAACTTCTCCTACTAGTAACCCTAGCGACAGTGTCTTGGAAGCTACTTCTGCTAGTAACCCTAGCGACAGTTCCTCACCGAGCTCAATATCTTAGCGGCTATGTTTCCTTCCAGTGTGTAGACTGAATGAAGGAGGTGTGGGCCCATAAACTGTTAGAATATAGAAGGTTGTGTGCTCGTTTTACCATTGACGATACCCTCGTCACCCAACCATAGGCCGAAGCCACCCTCCGAGCACCTTAACCTTGACTGAGAATTATTCTGGAAGCAAACCCTAGGCTAGATAGCCAAACAAGGTGTAGCGCATCTTCCTCCAAGGATAGCACACCAACAATAGCTGATCAGATAGTCCAAACCCTAGCCAAGAGATAGTCCAAGCTCATACTGAAAACTAGCTGCTGATGTAGCTGCACCTGCAACCCTCCTCCACATGTGTGCACCAAACTGGGAACTGCAGTGCACACCAAACTGGGAACTGCAATTCTGAGATGTGTCAAAATGAGAACTGACGCCCTATATTTATACTGGTTCTGCCAGATTTGTTGGGGCTGACTTCTCCTTCTGGATATGTGTCTGTTCAGTATATTATTATTATTTCTGGCCAACTTCTTCTCTTGGAGGCTAATAACCTAATATAAATTATATTCTTGAGCTGACAAGACTTCTAGGGTTATTAGCCAACTCATTAGGGTTTACTCTTGCTTTCCAGAGTCTTCTATTCTCGTCAAGTTCACACGTGGAGGTAAATACCTCCTGCATCTACCATAATATTAACACAACCCTTAGATATTTGGCCAACCCAATGCCCACACCAATGTAATGGGATGGATGAGTGGGAGAAAGATGAAAAGTGGTAAGTATGGCGGGAATGAACGATGGCATTTCATGAATCCCCCCAGTGGAAACTCAAATCCTATGGGTACCATCTTACTAGGGAATCCTATCATTCCTCCTAGGTGTGGTCAAGTGGAAAAACATAAGGTCCAAGCACACGTTAGAAGAAAAAAAGATTTAAATGAACATATTCAAAGGTTTTGAGGATCAGAGTGACACATACCATGATACCCGGACTCATTACCTCATGGAGCAAGATCCATTTCTGCTGCAGGACCAGGTCGATGTGATGGATGCTGCTGCTGCTGACAAAGTGGAGGTGTTGAAGAATGAAAGGATGGGACCTCCAGGGCCATGCTCAATTCGATCCAACTCTCGGTACTCCATGTCTAGAACCTATCGACTTTGAGACATAATCTCCTTATTTATCCCTAGGCCAATGGATAACATCTGGCTCCAACTCGGGGAATGTGCTCATTGTAGAGCACATGAGACTACTCATTGATATCAACATAAGACTATTAACAATCATTTGGGGTGGTGATATCACCCCCGACTCATATATATATAATACAAAATGAAAGCAAACATATCTACAAATGGAAATACAACTACTCTAGCATGAAATGCAGATGGTATATACAATGTATGCAAATGCCTACCTACTTACCTCTACTTACCTGTTGGCTAAAATCTAGGTGTAATAAAACAACCAGTGAAACCACCCTAGCAATGTCTCACAATACCTGCCTTTGTGCTTCATCATAAACCAAAACAACGATAAGTTAAGCACAAAAATAACTTGAATTAGACAATGTACTATATCACCGGAAATCATAAATTCTAGCTCATGGAGGCGAGAGGGAGTGACAAAAACATGTCAAGCCATACTCTTAGGAGAGTGATCAATCCGTCTCAGAAAGGGATAGTGAAAAGTCAAAGGTCCAATAGACCGACTCGAAGAGTCTAAATGCTAGCTATCTCAGACATCTTCACAACTTGAGGTCTGGGAAGGGATTGTCAAGAACCAAAAGGATGACCGACAACTTCTTAAGGGGAAGCTGGAAGATTGTGATAATAAACTTCTTGAGGTACTCAATCTTCCCCTAAAATCCAAACGAAGGTTTTGTCCTACAAAAGTCTTGGGATAAGGGACATGTTTCCAAACCATACCTTTAGTGACATAGCGAGGTAAAGTAATCAAAGGGACGTGGAAAGTCTTATCACAAATATCCTTTTTCAGGCAAGTAACTCCCTCACTCTCTGAGCAAAACGATGGTTGAAAATTTTCTTCATAGAATAAATACAAATGCTTAGATGAGTACTCATCAAAATCCTCAAGGTATGATCGAAAATCATCAGGAGAATATGGGACTAGGTCAACCCTGGGTGTTTGGAAAGTATCAGTAATTGTATCATCTCCTTGTTGCCATTGGTCAAAATCAAGAGTAACTTCTTGTGATAATTGTAAAGGCAATACTTGGAAATGATTCTCAATGTCTTAATTGGGGTCCATATCATAACCAACTACATCCCACTGACGTTTCCCAACATGTATGAACTTATCAATATTATTAACCATGCCTCTGTCTGTATCATAACATGAAGGATTCAAGACATTTAAGGGCTCATCTAACTCTTCTTCACTTTCCAAATCATAACGTAAAGAATTATCAAAATTTTGGAAAGGAAGGTAACTTACTGTGTTTGTTTCTTCTTGTGTAGGATATTTGAGGACTTGGGTGTCTTTATTGAATGAAATAGCATGCATCATTGTCTCATCCTCATGAATTTCCCTTACATCTTCAACTATACAACAAAGAGGATCTACCTTGCCCGAGGATTCCATTTCTCCTTCACTCTCTGAATCATAGAATAAGGTATTATCAAAATCCTGAAAGGGAAAGTGACTAACCTCATCCTCTTCTTCTTGTGTAGGAGGAATAGGCTCGTGGATGGCTTCATCAGAGGGAGGAGCACATATCAATACTTCATCATCGTGTTTAATATCTTCAAGCTCTCCCTGTTTAACCATATCTTCATTGTCTTTGGTAGAAGCATGAGTAAATTCTTGTTCTTCACCATGGGATTGGAAAAATTCATCAAGACCCCCTTCCTCAACCTCTTGTTGACTGATGTCTTGTTCTAAATCCTCTTCAATATATGTCTCAAGGGAGGGTACTCTCTTGGGAATATATGGGGTGTCTTTGGGTTCACAAGCCTTGATTTCCAAAATAAAGGATTGTTCTTTGAATGAGGAGATGTTGGCTTCGATTTCTGTAGCCATATTATAAACTTCATGGATCATTCTAGGGGATTTGTCTTCAATAGGGAAGCTCATTTGTCCCATAAATTCTTTGGTGTAAATAAAAATAATAAAGTCGTGTAATGGGTGATGGATTACTGGGATCTGTTGTAATAACCTTTCAAATTATCATGAAATTCCCTGACAATTTCATTCTTATTCTTCTTTATGTAATTTAGTTTTCTCACCAAAACACAAGGATCCCATTTTTCGAGGAAAACCTCTTTTAATTGATCCATGGTGGAAATACTAGCATCAAGGAGGTCTTCATACCATCTCCTGGAATTATCATGAAGAGTAACAAAGAAAAGTTTCATTGCAAGGTCTTCGGCATCATCAATGATAGGATGAAGTCGAAATAAAGCATAAAAATCACGTACATGTTTATTAGGATTTTCTTCATCACTACCAGTGAATTTAGGAAGCATTTTTCATACTTCGGGGGCATTTGTCGAGGGTATCCAGGGATTTTACTCATGTCTAAAGCTTTGAAGTTTCTCGGGTCCAATTGAGAAGTCATTGTTGGCTTCTTCATTATTGGAGTCGCCAGATAATTTTCTTGAAACTATCAAAGGAATGAGGGAATCATCCTCAATGGAGTTGCGAGCTAAGATTTTAAGAAACGTTCTTTGGAAAAAGGCTTACCGAAAAAGTGTCGTTTGAGGAATATTGACTGAGTGTTCCCCGACAATGATGCCAAAATGTTATCGCACAATTTGTACTTTGATATAAGAGAAGGCAATGGAGAGAAAATTGGCGTAACAAGAGACTATCCTATCACTGTCACCTCAATAGGATGTCTCTTTCTATTTAGGGTGGTAGGCCTAGGGGAGACGTCCCCGATGACCTGGGGGTTTGAGAAAGCAAATTCAAAGTGGCTAGGTAAAGATCCCCTCTCATAAGTCACCACAGATCAGAAAGTCCGGTTTTATAACCAATGAAGAGATAATATGTCAATGTGTACCTTCCCGGAGAAAAATATATATTTGAAAGTACACTTCCTGGTTAGCACTTCATAAAACCATGGACTTTCTTGATAAAAGTAATTTACTAAATATGATGAAGTAAACATAAATTTTATAACAACAATCTTTATAGAGCAATACTTCACATAAAATGTCTTGAAAATAACTTCAAAATGACTGAAAATCATTAACCATTGAAATCATAACACTAACATTTGATAGAAGCACATAAAACAAGGTATAATTCAGCCTTTTCAACTTCTTTTATGAGCTTTTAATTCTGCATCTAATGGCTCTAGATTACTTTAATAACAACAACAATGTCGTTAGTAGGTCAATCCATTCTAGGGTTAGAAAATGTTAGTAGGTTGCTTGAGGTAAAATATTTGAGGGCTGGTTTCATCAATCAAACAAATTTAAGGTCTAAATCAGTGCCTTTTAGGGATAATGGAGTCACTTGCAACAACACAACTTGAAGGAAACAAATGATAATATAAGAGATAAGGACCAAGAAGGATGATGATTGAGGTGTTGGTAACCCAAGGCCTCAATCAACAAGCCTTAGAAGGAAAACAACTACTAGGAAGTAGGTAACCCTAGTCCCTAGCGGTTTTCCTTCTTCTTTAGCTTAGGCTTGAAACAATTAATGGATTGATTAAGCAAATGACACTAGAGTGCTGCAATGGCAGGGCTCTAGTACAATACTTCAAAGGTAGGGTTTCTAGCACAATCTAGTAGGTGAAAAATTGTTAAGACAAGGACAATAACATGTGCTTGTTCTCCTAGGGTTTTAAACTAGCAATTTCATAATATTGGAATAAATGCAAAGTAAATGTACCATAAACATTCAAAGAAAATAAGGATTTCATAAATTCACTTACATCCACCAAGAATAATCTAGCAATAGGCCTAGTTGAATATTTTCCACCAAGAAAAATGCCAAGAAACACCAAATTAAGCCTCCTCCAAGAAGTGCACCTAAAATTTCAGCCAATAAACCCTAAGGAGGGTGAAAATTTCAGACCTCACAAGTGTGAGTGAAATATGATGAAAAATAAGAGGTATTTCCCCCCTATTTATACAATACTAATGACCAGAATTAGGTCAAAAAGGCCGACATGGCCAGTTACAAATAATATCCAATTTTTTTACATTAAATGTCATAATTAAACCCTAAAACAAGCTGCTAACATGACTTCATGACCTTTTAGGGTGACATTAGGCCCTTTTTGGGCAACGTTGGCCTCCTGGAGAAAAATGTTAGGCCTCCTTGGGCCTCAGGAACCTGCCACACGTGCCACTTGGCACACAACTACCTCCAAAACATCCCAAAACGATGGATGATGTCATGGGTGACCTGGGTGATGTCATGGGCCTTCCAAGGCCTACATCATGGTGGAAAGGGAACAACCCCACTAGGTCCATGCCTGCCAGGCTGTCCCTAGTGAAACACCCTCCTCTTTCTCTGGTGCAATCCTCTGATCAGTCTCTTCACCCACTGAATATAGCTAGTTACAAGATTAATTTATATCCCTTCCTGAATATAATCCTTTAGATCTCTACTGGTATAGCCCTAGATGGCTGGATCTAGAACCACTACGACCTTGACTGGCTGGAAATGATCAATATTTCGGCCTCCTAGTAAATGGCCTCCAAACAATACCAAAATACCCTCAAAATGTAGATCGAGGGCTATAGAGTAGGAATGATCCAAGTTTAAGTGAAAACCCCCAAGGATTCCTTCATATATAAGAGTATCCCCAATGGGAGTTGCGCCCTCCTTCAAAAATTCATCCCAATCCAAATAAAATCATCCAAGAGGGAAACCCTTGGTGTAAAAGCTGCAAAAGGGCACTATGACCCTAACAATAGACCTCCAATAGTGGAGAAATGCAGATCAAGTCTCCTCCAAGAAAATCAAGCTTCTTCTCTTCCAATGGTGCGCTCCACTGCTTGAAAACCCTCAGATCTGTACATCAAACTCCAAATATTGCATGTTGAATACTTGTGACTAGATTAGAATGGTGAGGGAGGGATCTTTCACCTCCTTGGCCAAGCTTGAACCAGGAACACATGAATCTTTCACCTCCTTGCTGGTTTCTAGGGTTTGTTCACTCAAAACCCTCAAAATGTAAGCTTCCTAGCTCAAGAGTGCAAGAGTGCAAAAGAATAATGATATTTGGATAATGAAAGGTACGCCCTCCTCTTTCTTTTATACCTCCTTTTTCTAATTTGTCATTGAGTTGTTTTTTCCCACTTGCTAAGGTTTTAATTTAATTCTCCTTATAGTCACTTAAACCTTCCTTATCCTTTTACCAATGACACTTTAATAATATAACTTTAGATCTCCTAGTGACAAAACCATACTTTCCTTCCCCTTATTTGTCTGGGACTATAGTCTATAGGGGTATCTAGACTACTACGTCCTTGAGCTATTGTGTCAATGAGAAGGGGATATTACAAAATTCAACTTCTAAAAGTTTTATTTAATAGTATTACTTTTCACCATGTTTTGAAGGAAACAAATGAAATGGATGATAGATTGCCAAAATATGTATTGTGGATGGAAGCACGAAAATGGCATGTATGGGAGGAAGAGGGTCTCTCTAAATATGCTCATATTTATTTTTACTAGTTTCTTGGTGTGTTGAGTTTGTTGCATTTTCAAATGGGTATAT
Source organism: Picea engelmannii (assembly GCA_009831015.1). Lineage (NCBI taxonomy): Eukaryota > Viridiplantae > Streptophyta > Pinopsida > Pinales > Pinaceae > Picea > Picea engelmannii. Next base: position 14,797 of record ML815805.1, read on the forward strand.
GATACATGTGACTTGTATTTTTTGTTTAATGGGGTAGAATGTTTACTAATGTAACCTTTTTGAAAGGGATTTGGGATGGTGGAGGAACTATTATATAATTTCCATTTCGTATTGCTTTATGATTGGGGATGTTTTTTCATGATATATACAATGTCGAAAGGCATCAAAAGAATGTAATTTGTTTAAATATAAATGAAATTACAATTTTGTATTATTATTATTATTGTTATTGTTGTTTTTCTTTCTACTATTTAAAAAAAATTATATCAATATTTGTAAAATAAGAAATTTGAAAATTAATTCAATTATGAAATTAGATAAATTTATAGCTTATATTATTTAAAAAAAACAAAATTATATATTTTATTTTAAATAGAATTTAAAATTTAAAGTGAATTATTTCATAATATTCAAATTTTACATGAAAATAAAATTAGAAAAAATAGTTTTTATTTTTATTTTTCATTTTTATAAATAAAATTAATATGTTTTTTCCAAAATTTTAAATAAATTAAAATGTTTAATAAGAGTTGAATTAATGATATTCAAGCTCATAATGTAATGTAGTTAGGTTAGAAAATTTTACACAATTTTTTAAAAAATAATAAAAATAATTTGATTTTTTTAAACTAAGTTCTATATTTTTATTATAGACAAAATGTTATAGTCATCATGCCTTGTAGCTATATCATGGATTGCACGAACCTCCAACTAATATTTTTTTTTAGTCAAAATGTTTATAGTTGTTTGATTTTTGCAGGTTGTGATTACAGAAAGATGTGCTGAAGAGTTTTTCTTGGATTTTTATTTCATTGAAGACATCACAACAAGATTGGAACACTGTGCAAGGAAAGAAAAACATAAACAAGACAATAAGATTCAGATATGACCTTTATTTGATATTAGAAGAGATCCTCATAGATGAATCAGTAGATCTGGTACAATAGAGAAGATATAGAGACCCTAGGTCTTCACCCACTGAATAGAGATAGTTACAAGATTATTTTCTTTCCCTTCCTTAATAGAATCCTTCATATCTTTGCAGGTACGACCTTGGATGGCTAGATCTGGAACTGGTACGGCCCTGACTGGCTGGAAATGCTCAATATTTCGGCCTCCTAGTAAATGGCCTCCAAACAATACCAAAACACCCTCAAAATATAGATCGGGGGCTATAGAGTAGGGATGATCCAAGTTTAAGTGAAAACCCCCAAGGCTTCCTTCAGATCTAAGAGTATCCCTAATGGGACTTGCGCCCTCCTTCAAAAATTCATCACAAGCCAAATAAAATCATCCAAGAGGAAAACCCTTGGTGTGAAAGCTGCAAAAGGGTGCTATGACCCTAACAATGGACCTCCAATAGTGGAGAAATGTGGATCAAGCCTCCTCTAAGCAAATCGAGCTTCTTCTCTTCCAATGGTGTGCCCTACTACTGAAAAACCCTTAGATTTGTACATCAAACTCCAAATATTGCATGTTGAATACTTGTGACTGGATTAGAATGGTGAGGGAGGGATCTTTCACCTCCTTGGCCAAGCTTGAACCAGGAACAAAGGAATCTTTCACCTCCTTGTTGGTTTCTAGGGTTTGTTCACTCAAAAACCTCAAAACTTAAGTTTCCTAGCTCAAGAGTGCAAGAGTGCAAGATAATAATGATAACTGGATATTGAGAGGTGCACCCTCCTCTTTCTTTTATACCTCTTTTTTTTAATTTGTCATTGAGTTGCTTTTTCCCACTTGCTAAGGTTTTAATTTAATTGTCCTTACAGTCACTTAAACCTTCTAGCCTTTTACCAATGTCATTTTAATAATATAACTTTAGATCTCCTAGTGACAAAACCATACTTTCCTTCCCCTTATTTATCTAGGACTATAGTCTATAGGGGTAGCTAGACTACTACGTCCTTGAGCTATTGTGTTAATGAGAAGGGGATATTAAAAAATTCAACTTCTAAAGTTTTCACCATGTTTACAAGGAAACAAATGAAATGGATGATAAATTGTCAAAAGATGTATTGTGGATGGAAGCATGAGGGTCTTTCCTTTAAATATGCTCATATTTATTTTTACTAGTTTCTTGGTGTGTTGAGTTTGTTGCATTTTCAAATGGGTATATGATACATGTGACTTCTATTTTTTGTTTAGTGGGGTAGAATGTTTACTGATGTAACCTTTTTGAAAGGTTTTTGGGATGGTGGAGGAACTATTATATAATTGCCATTTTTATTGTATTTTTGAAAGCTTAGAGGTTTTTAGGTGTGGATATGATAGGTTGTCATTGACAAAAACTTCCTATTATTTTATTATTGGAGATGTTTTTTCATGATATATGCAATGCCTAAAAACATCAAAAGAATGTAACTTGTTTAAATGTAAATGAAATTACAATTTTGTATTATTATTATTATTATTATTATTTTTCTTTCTACTATTTTTAAAAAATTATATTAATGTTTCTAAAATAAGAAATTTGAAAATTAATTCAATTATAAAATTAGATAAAATTATATCTTATATTATTAAAAAAAAATAAAATTATATATTTTATTTTAAATAGAATTTAAAATTTAAAGTGAATTATTTCATAATATTCAATTTTACATGAAAATAAAATTGAAAAAATTAGTTTTTTTTTTTTTTTTTTCATTTTTATAAATAAATTAATAATTTTTTTCCAAAATTTTAAATAAATTAAATTATTTGATTAGAATTGAATTAATGATATTCTAGTTAGGTTAGTTTTACACAAATTAAAAAAATAATAAAAATAATTTGATTTTTTTAAAATTAAATTTTTTATTTTTATTATAGACAAAATATTATAGTAATCATGCCTTGTAATTATATCATGGATTGCACACTCTTAGGTATGGGGAGAGGTTAGGGGTTCGAGCTTTGTATCTTTGAAGTGGCAGTTTGACACCTCGTATCATCCACTAAATGGAGAAATATCAAGTGAATTTCCGACCTAAAATTTTCAGTGGAAAAAAAATATCATGAATTGCACAAACCTCCAGCTAACACTAACTACCCTCCTTGCTGTCCTATGGTTTCCCAGCTCATTGATGGCGTGGCAGTCTGTCCCGAGTTGGCTTGTGTCTACCCTATCCCAACTGAGGATTATTTGCTGGTTTGGCAGTCACTTCTTCATTGGATAGCCTGTCTGCCAGCTTGTGGGCACATCTATGTACATTCTATCAACGTTATGTTTACCGTTGAGCTAATGAGAGTGGCCACCTGTGCCCATTTGGCCGCCAGGGGCCAATTTCTTAAAAAAATAATTTTAATTTTATTTATTTATTTAATATTAAATAAATAATTAAAAAAAAAAAAATATCTAATATTAAAAAAATAAAAATAAATATCTAATATTAAAAAATAAATAAGTATTTAATAGTAAAATAAAATAAAATAAATATCTAATATTAAAAAATAGATTATTTTTTAAAAATTATTTATTTAAACATTAATACATAAAATTAAAATTTTTTTATTTAAACTTTTTTAATTGTTTAGACATTTATACTTTAGTTTTTAACATCAATACATTAAACTAACAAAAGAAAATTATTTATTTATACATTTCTAATTGCTTAAACATTTGTACTTTATTTTTTAATCCTTTATATTTACCAAAATTTCAATTAAAATTATTTTTTTCATGATTTCTATTGTTATATAGAAGTGAAACCAATGTTAGGAGTGTTTGACTTTTAAAAAATGTTATGTATCATTGAAACATGTTAGGAGTGTTTGACTTTAAAAAAAAAAGTTATGTATAAGTGAAACCAATGTTAGGAGTGTTTTGATTTTTAAAAAATGTTATATATAAGTGAAATCAATGTTAGGAATGCTTTTTTCTTAAATGTTAGGTATAAGAGAAACACTATTAGAAGTGTTTGATTCAATGAAAAAGGGTAATTTTGAAAAATGTTATGTATAAGTGAAACCAATGTTAGGAGTGTTATGAATTTTAAAAAATATTATGTATAAGTGAAATTAATGTTAGGAGTGTTTTTTTCTTAAATGTTATGTATAAGAGAAACAATGTTAGGAGTGTTTGATTCAGTGAAAAAGGGTAGTTTCATTTGTGTGGAAAAGTTGTTTAAAAGGTAATAGTATTGCTTTGCTAAAGCAATTTAAGTTAAAGTTAAAAATGCTTGTTAAGTTAAATTTATAAATTTGTTGAAGTTATTTTAATGGGAAAAATTTGTTAATGATAATAATAACAAAGTTGTTTATTCATTTATTGTTGTTAGAAATTCAATTAGTTTAAATGGTTAGTTTAATGAGTTGTTCTTAATGTTGTTGGGTATTTGGCTTGTTCTGTGTCTACAAGTGTTTGGTTTGAATCCTCTAAGTGAGCCATACTAGCCTACATTAACAAATTTACTAGGGACGTCGTCCACGAATATGGAGAATCATCCTTTAAGTTTCTCCACAAAAAAATTCCTTGAAAAAAAATAATTAAGAATTTGATGAATTGTGCAAAGTTGTAAAATTTCAAACCCCATCCTTACCCTTATGAAGTTGCACAAATTTACCTCATCCTCACCCTATCTTCATGAGGATGGTAGAAATTTTATACCAAATAAGAAAATTTGTATGATGGTAGAAATTTTATACCAAATAAGAAAATTTGTATTGAGGAAATTTGTATTATATTGAGGAAATTTGTGTACCAATTTAGAAATAGAAACAATTTAGGAATTGTCTCCTCATATACGGTCAATGTTGAACTTATTTACCATTGATTTTTATTTTTTATTTATTTATTTATTTTTTTAGAATCACTGTTATATTTTATATTGGGAAAACTATAGTTGAACCATACAACATTGTAATACAAAAGAAATAGATTTTTTTGGCCTTAGCTAGAGTTCCAAAAATGAGATCATACCAATTAAAAAAAACACTAGGCCTGCCTTTTTAGCACCATCTATATAAGGTTCAATATGTATATTTCCTTACAAACTACAATTACTAATAATAAATTGTGACAAACATAGTAAATTTAGGACAAAAACACTAATCGGATTCAAGCCCTAGATGGGATTTAGCTTCTATGCCAGCTTGAGACTTTAGTCCTTCATTTTCCATGCACATTGCACTAGTATTTGCGTTCATGGACGAATGGAGGTATTCTTCATAAGATTCCATCGGATCCAAGTGTTTGGTGTGTTGGGTATCTAGACACTCCTCTAAGGCCAAAGAGAGGCCACATAGGGAAGAGTCCCCTAAGGATTCCATACTAATTTGGGGGGAAACAAGACTACCTTCAAGGGGTAGTTGCGATGGGTCACATGCACCCAAGCAAAGATTACATAGATGCTAGTTAGGAGGCCATCTCCAATTACTTTTCCTTATGAATCAACATCAAAGACCTTACTTTTGCTTGTCATTCCCAAAATTCCAAAATATGATTCACGATCCCTATTGCACACTAGTCTCTAGCTCTATTTGTTGCTAAGATCTGTTGCTCGAACTCCTCTTTCCATATATTCCAATGTAGAGTTGAATTCATCTCACAGTATTGAGCCTCTTCAACCTCTAGTTTGCATCTCTTAAGTCTTTGTAGCAAACCCTTTAACTTGTAGAGAACACAACACTTGATGCAACAATGATAGTGCACCATGGTGATGTCTAACTGAGACATTGTAAATTAAATAGTTCTAGAAGACTTGCTTGGAAAAATAAATAGTTGTAGAGATGGCAAAGACCCCCCTGCTCTCTTATTTATCACTAGGATATAAAATGAGTTCATGGAGGACCTAGAATAACTCATAGTAAGCTCAAGAATCCCACATGCAGGATGAGGCACCGCCATCGTACAAATTAAGGGTGCATGCTAGAGGAGGATGCATGTGGCGTTGGACCGGATGTCGAGAGTGATTTAAATTCCTTTCTTGTCACACCTATGTGATGAGGAAAGTGCTATAAGGTGGCATTTTCTTCATGATTCACTTACATATCATGGAAGGGGGAGAGTGGCACTATGGTCTAGCAACCACTACTTTGTCTAATAAACCCTTTCTTGCAAGCATGCCCCTACATTGGCTTGCTTGTTGGATTCCATATTGAGGCTTCTTAGGAGTCCATGGAAGAGCTCAATTTTCTCAAATTGTCACCAAGATGGCTCTTTGACATATTATTGATAACTTTCAGTTTATAGGAAGGATTTGATGGGAGAGGGATCACAAAATAACCAACAAGTTTCTAATCACTAT
>ML815805.1:46499-65702 GCA_009831015.1 Picea engelmannii
ATGCCTCTGAACATAGGGAGGGGTGTTGAAAAATAAGATTTGAGTTTTTTCATGGTTAATGACAGTGGAAAAAGCTATTTTAAAGAGGTCGAGAATTGTTTTGAATTCCACAACTTCTTTTACCGTAGGATATCCCATTAGAATATTGTCATCCACAACATGGAGGTGTGACATAACCTCTTCCCCCTGAATAAGGGGTAAAACCTTGATCACACCTTTACTTTCTGAGAAAGGCTCCGACCCAAGCCTTCCTCCAGAATTATATTAAGGAACGAGGATAAGGGGTCACGTTGTCTCATTCCTCTTGAGACATTAAAAGTTCTGGTTGGAGATCCATTTAAAAATATAGAGAAGAAGGTCGTTGTAACCAGATTCATAACCCAGGTTACCCATCCTTCCTCAAATATTAAGGCTAGAAACATCTTATGAATAAAGCCCCCGTTCATCCTATCATAGGATTTGGACATATCCAGTTTCATCATACCCACTTTTTTGGTCATCTTAAGAGAGTGTATTGTTTCATGAGCTACTATTATTCCATCTAAAATTTGTCTGTTGTTTACAAAACCTCCCTGCTCCAAAGAGATGATTAGCATGAGTATAGGTTTAAGCTCATCGACTATCTATTTAGAAATAATTTTATAAATGACATTACATAATGAGATGGGATGATACTTATCTATAGATTTTGCTCCTTTGACCTTCGAGATCTAGGTGATGAAGGTAGCATTGAAGGATTGAAGAATGACTTTAGAGTTGCGAGATTCTTCCACTACTTCCCAAATGTCTTTGCCTAGAATAGGAAACCCAACTTGGTAAAAGTACGCAGTAAACCCATCCAGACTTGGTGACTTCTTTGGTGCCATGATTTTAACAATCTCTTTCAATTCTTCAATGGATACAAGTCTCAACAAGGCTCACGATTGTTCTAGAGGTACCAACCTGGGTATAAATTCGGTGATTTTAGTGATTGCCTCTTTTCGATTGATCTCAGGTTCTGATAGGAGGTTTTGATAATAGTGTAAGAGTTCATTCTCAATGTAATTCTTCTTCACTTTGTTGCTTCCATCTTTCGCTTTGATAACCACTATTATATTTCTGTTTCTCCCTTGAATTAAATAGTTATGAAAGAAACGAGTGTTCTTATCACCTTCTTTTAGCTAGTGGATCCTTGATTTCCGACGCCATAAAGTCTCTTCCCACCTCTCCGTTTTTATCAAGTCATCCTTAATATTTTCCTCCCTCTTAGTGAGGTCAGTGGGGAAAATGCCTTGAATTCCTTTCTGCTGTATCTCTTCCATTTCTTGCGCTAGTTTCTTTTTTTCTTCAAAGATATTATTGAATACTTATTTATTCCACTTCCTTAGGAAACTGCGAACATTTTTCAATCGTTTTTGGAATTGGAACATTTTTCGTTCCATGGATATCTTTCAGTTGTCTCTGCCAAATATCTAGGTCAGTCATGAAGTCTTGGTGATCGAGCCAAAATTTATCACAACTGAAAGGAGAGGGTCCTTGTTTCTAGACATGGGGCCTTTTCAAAGCTATGGGCCAATGATCCAAGCATTGTAAGGGAAGAACCTCTACCGACAATCCATGTTTGACTATGAAGGATTTCTCAAAGAGTAATAATATGTCCAAACATACTGCTATCCTATGCTCTTTTCCTCTCTTATTATTCCAAGTAAATTTACCATTTCTAGTTGGAACATCTACCATGCTAAGTTTTTCTATGAGCTCACCAAAAGCCTTACTCTCTTGATCGATCCTACAGAGGCCTCCCTATTTCTCCTGAGGTTTTTTGATCATGTTTAATTCCCCTCCTAGAATCCAAACTTGGTTATTTAGAGAAGCTCCTAGAAGAAATATCTCGTCCAAGAAATTCCTCTTTAAGTTAGGCATATTGGGGCCATAAGCATTGGTGATATAACCCTCTTCCTATGATCCTATCGAATTGAATTTTAGAGTGAGAATCATGGGTCTAGAAGACATGTCCATATCTATGATTTCCAGATCCCAAAGGGTGGAAATTACTCTAGAAGCTCCTTCCACTACTATCCATCTAGATTCACACCCTAGCAAAATTCTTTGCGTTATTCGTTTGATATTTCCTTCGTCATATTTTGTTTCTTGGAGGAGGACTATGTCCGCCTTCATCATGGGGATTTTTTTCTTCATCATCATTTGTTTATATAGGAAGTTCATTCCTCTAATATTCCAAGATGTGTTCTTCATTATCAACATTTGGGTTGGGGAGGGAAGTAGCTGTCTGGAAGACATACCACTTTTCTTGAGTCTACCATCAAAGCTCTTGTTTCTTCTATCTTTTGGCGATAGAGTTTCTGTTCTCGTATTTTCTCCTCTCCTCCGAGTTTCTTGGGGGATTTTAGAGGGTTGGTCTTGATACCCATACTTTTTGATGGTGAGGGTCTTAGCTCTGGATTCAATTTTTTTCCTTTCCCCTGCTCTAAGTATTTTTGTAACCTTCTGAGCTAGACTATGATGAGACTATTAATTATTGACATTCCATGAATCTCCCTCAAGCTCGACAGATCTATTTCAATCTCTTCTAACTCCATGGCTTGTGTTGCGTCCATGTCTGATTCCTCTTCAGAGTCTTCTCATGAATCTTGGTTTTTCTTCATCTTTACTTCTCAGCCTTCGATTTCTTTCTCTTCTTGTTCTTCCCCTGTTTTAAGACGTTTGGGTTCTTCTACCTTAGTTCCTATGAATTCCTTGAGTTTTGTATTTGTTTCCATTGGTTTTTCTTTATCTGTAGTTCCACTAGGTTCTCCTTCCAAGATCTTGAAGCTATTACTTGAACTCTTGTTCTGTGTTGTCCTAGGTTGTTTAGGCTAGCGTCACCTCGCCTTCCTTTTTTTTGGATTCTTGATAAAACCCTCAGGATATATTTCTTCCTTTCTCGTGGTCCCTTGTGGAGGGGAATTAAGGGGCCAGTCCCTAAAGAGATGTCCATGTATGTGACATTTCCTACATCGGAAATGAATATGTTCATAGTCAAGAGACTGGGTCCATTCTTCATCCTGGTAAGATATTACTATGGATTCTGGTAGAGCACTAACTACATTCATGCAAACACATATTCTAGCATAAGATATATACATGGCCATCTTTGTTACCTATGATATCTCGATAAAGGATCCTAACTTGTTGTCGATGCCTTCGAGGGTATCAGGTTCCCATAATTCCCTTGATAGAGAGTACATCTTGATACCGACTGGTACCTATGTGAAGGTTTCTTTCTCTGGTGCAAACATTTATGTCCAATATCTCATGTGGAGGACTGCAGAGTTGAAGAAATAGGGTCCTTCCTCAAAAACCTTTTCTCTCTCACCCGGTTATGATGAATCCCTTTGATCCAAGTTCAAGGTCTATTCTGCCCTTTACTTTCCATCTTGATTTTATCCATAGTTGGAGAGATTTTTCCAAGGGCTAGATCCCCGTGAATTTTCCAATTAAGGCATGGTCTCTCATCCGTTGGATGTAATTCCCTATCCTGTTCAAGGTCACCTTGTACTTGGGGTTTTCTACAATATTAGGTAAGCATCCATTTTGAAGCCGCTTTTTATGATTAGGTAGGTTTGGTCCTTTATCCTCCTTGTCCTAAGATGATGTATTTGGCTTCTTTTGGTAGGTGTCATTCTACCCATTGTATACTCCCCCCATCTAGACATTCTTGCCTTTTCTTTCAGTTCTACTTTTGACTACATCCTTGAATGCCTTTCGATCCTCCAACTTCTCCTGTACCAACCCTTTTCCCGAGGTCTTTTCTGTCCTGGGATTTGACATCCCCAGGGACAGTTCCTTCTTTCTCAGAGACTGTCCTTCCCTCTCCCCAACTAGGGAGCTACGAAGCTCCTTCTTCCCCTACTAGTTCACACAAAACCCTAGAATCACCATTTTTCTCCAATTCCTTCTTCTTCAACATAATCCATTGTTCAATGACATTCTCATCTTAAATAAACTTCTTATTTATATTAGTTTCATCTTAAAATCAAGTAAAAAAGGGAGCCACAACCAAACTGGTTGACTTTGTTAGCAAGCCTGCAACCAAGGTTCTTAAAATCTTGAATATTTGTATACCATATATAACAACTATAAAGAGCACTAACCCATTAATGTAGATTTTGGACCTATTGTTTAGGAAAATCAACCAACCTACAATGATACTTTTTGGATTAGATTGAAAAATAGTTTGATTGACAAGTTAAAACAGTTTAGTATCACACCCATTTCAACTATCCCAATACAACTTAGGAGGCACATTTTGTTTCTTCCATTTTGCTATGCATAAAACTTTGCACATATTTAAAGTTTTTTTTATTATTTGTCAATCAAAATTTACATTCAAAATTATATTAAAAAATGTTATCGGTGAAATCAATTTGAACCATCCAATTGAAAACGTTGAATTTATTATCCTTTGCCAATATCTTTGAAGGCATGTAAATCCAAGTACACGGACTTCATAAGCAAATTACCTACCACCTACCACTCAACAGTACATGGTTGTGTATATATATGATATTTTTATAGGTTTCCAACATAATTGTTTTAATTGTTTTCATTCCTTGCAATTGATCCATCAATTTTCATACCACTCAATAGTAGCATATATATATATATATATAATTGTTTCCATTCCTTGCAATTGATCCATCAATTCTCGTACTACTATATTTTTCTGATATGCTTGGACCAATTTTGGTTTACCATATACCATTATCTCCGAATTAGGAGTCTAGATCTTTTATCTACTTTTGAAAATCATTATAAATGATGTTTGGTTAGATATATTTTAATACTTCTTTCCATCCACATATAAATGCACATTGGGCTAATTTCACACCTCTATAGTTCATGTTCCACAATTATTATTAGAAGTACAAGTATAGTTGGACAAGAATTTACATATCATTCAACACAATTATAATAGACCCACTCATGTATGAGGCGGTCTCCTATTTTTTTTTTTTTATTTCTTGTATTATATGAGATTTGAGATGTTCTATCTACATGTATGATTTCTCATGCTCAATGTAGTATATCTAGGGGATAATATGAGATATTTAAGGAGATACACAATGGGAATAATAATAGATATATGACTATTCATTTCTATGTATGGAGGTCACTTTTAATAAATAAGGCTTATATAATAGTGTCAAAACAATGAATGTAAGAAGACTTATTAGAAAGCTCCACCTATTAGAATGTTCTTAGGAGGTCAATAAATGTAAGAAGGCTTACTAGAAGGTTCCACTTACTAAGATGTTCATTCTCTAGAACATTCCTAGGAGGTAGATATTACTATATAAAGAAGTATAAGAAATGTAATGAAGCATGGTGAAGTGTATTGTAATTGATAAACAAGTATTGCTTGAGGTGTGTTTCCTTCCTTAAGAAATAATATATGGTGTTACCCTACCTCAAGGGTTTTGATATTAATAAAGTGTGGAGAATTTCTATCCTATTACTAGATATTTTATATGTGATTATATATTCATATATCAGAGCACATAACATTTGATATTAGATCTCTTTCTTGGTTCAAAAAAGGAAGAATTTTTTCTTTTTGCAATTTTTTCAAAGGAAAAAAAGGAGTGGTGCACTTCAAATTAAATTATGAATTTTTTTGAATAGAATTTGTAGAAACAAATTGGATATTTGAGTTCCTTTTGGGAAAATGCCCAATTTCAAAAAACAAATCATCCAAAACGGAGTCCGGGAAGTGAAGTTATTGGCAATTTAAAATCAACGGGTTTTCAAGGTTTTTCCAGGGACGACTGTGCGATTTTGCAAATTTTCAAAGGAAAAAAAAGGTGTTGCACTTAAGATTAAATTATGAAACTTTTTTGTCCCTAAGGTGTAGGACAATCGGTGACGAAGTGTGCTGTTAAGGCACTCCTTGATGTTAAAGTCACCGGTTTGAAACCTGTGGGGTCAAAAAATCCAGCCATGTTAAGGGTTGGTGTGGCTTAGGACGGTTGCGATCCCCAGGTGATTTTGACCGCTTAGATGCCTTTGAGTCGCGGTTTCTCAGCCATAGGCTAGTCTCACAGGTCACAGACAAACTAGCAAAAAACAATTTATGAAACTTTTTGAGTAGAATTTGAAGAAACTATTTGGATATTTGAGTTCCTCTTGTAAAAATACCCAATTTAAAAAAAAAATCATCAAAAATAGAGTTTGGAAAGTGAAGTTATTGACAATTTAAAATCAACAAAATTTTAGGATTTTTTTTTCCATGGATGGCCGTACGATTTGCAGATAAAATATATTTTACTCACGTTTTCAGATTTCAGTGAAATCAATGCCAATAAATGAAAAATTTCCTCCTGCATCTATTAGCACCGTTTAACTGAATTCTGAGCACTCGAGAAAAATATATTTGATCTGTAAATCGTGTGACCATCCATGAAAAGCCTAAAAATTTGTTGATTTTAAATTGCCAATAACTTCACTTCTCGGACCCAGTTTTGGATGATTTATTTATTTATTTTTAAATTGGGTATTTTTCTGAGAAGAACTCAAATATCCAACTAGTTAATGCAAATTCTGCTAAAAAAGTTTCAGAGTTCAATTTGAAGTGTACCGCCCCCTTTTTCCCTCGAAAAATATATAAAAAGAAAAACAAATTCTTACTTTTTCGGCCCAAGAAAAAGATATGATCTGATACCAAATGTTATGTGCTAGAGATCTGAATACATAATCACATACAAAATACAAATAATAATATAGAAAAATTATTTTACTTTATTAATATCAAAACCCTTGAGGTAGGGAAACACCGTGTATTATTACTTAAGGAAGGAAACACTCCTCAACCAATACTTGTTTATCAATCACGATACACTTCACCATGCTTCATTACATTGCTTATACTTCTTTATATATTAATATCTACCTCCTAGGAACGTTTTAGAGAAGGAACATTCTAGCAGGTGGAACTTTCTAATAAGTCTTTTTACATTCATTGACCTCCTAGAAACATTATAAAGGAGAATTTTGGTAGGTGGAACCTTCTAGTTAGCCTTCTTACATTAATTTTTTTGACACTGTTACATAGTCCTTATTTATTAAAAATGGCCTCCATGCATAGAAATGCATAGTCGTGTATCTATTATTATTCCCATTGGGTACCACTCTAGATACCCCATATTACTCCCCCAAGGTATACTACATCTGTTATGTGCATGAGAGAAACAGTCACGCCCTCACAGCCAACGCTCGGGGCAGAACTTACTTGGTGCACCTAATTCACTCGACAACTTGAGGTCTGTGTGACACTGCAACTTTTCCACCTCGGTGGCAAGGCCAACCCAAGTGTACTCAACTCAAAGTATTCCTTAACACTTAAAAGCTTTATCAAATTCACTTATGATCCATCAATTCTCATACAACTGTAGAATTACCTTATACCATTGTCTTATGAACCACTCATGTATAAGGCAGTCTCCTTCTAAATTTTTTCTTAATTAAAAATGGTCTCCATACACAGAAATACATATTCATATATTTATTATTATTCTCATTTGGTACCTCCCTAGGTACCCCATATCACCTCGTCGTATAATTTTTTAATTATTTAAAAAATCACAAAGAAGATATTTAGTACATTCAGAGAGATACAATGCACCATTCCATATTTATGAAAGTCCATAATAACAAAATATGTCTATCGCTTAAGTAAATTATACCTACATTATTTTGTTTAAAAGACCAAATATTGATTGTGATGACATCGTGTTTTTTTTTAAATAAGTGAAGTTGAAGAGATAATAGAAGATTCCCTCATGGATGCATCAAGAACATTGGTGAGCATGATAGTCACAACATTCTTCGTCCTCACAAATCCACACACAACATTGTGAACCCTATCTGCACTATAAGACGAGGAAGGCTAAGAGAGTGTGCAAGTTAATGAGTGTGTGTGAGGGTCAAGTGATTACGGGGAGACTAATTTTTTATTGAGTTGAGAGAGAGTTACATATACAAAACCTTTCTTTTTGTCCAAAAATAATCCTCTATGAGATGCTATAGTATCACTTCCAATAGATGGTGCCTTGTGTCATTAATTCACATTGGAATATAATATTGTTTGAGAGTGGATTTTCTTACCTTGTTGGGGGTTTCTCCACTATAAACCTTGATGCCATTTTTTTGTGCATGTTGGTACATTTGTGGGCTAGTGTAGGCTAGTTAGTTGTTTATTGTTTTTTAACATGGCATGAGACTGCCATGTCTACAATTTCAATATTGTAGGGGACATATTCCTTGTATTGTAGGGTGAAAAGTTGTTATAAAAGGCCACCTGTTTGGCAACGAGTGTGAGAACCTAGACTATTGTTGAGTGAATGAATACAAAAATAACATAACCATCAAATGAAATGATCTAGGTGGATATTGGTGGCCACTCACCTATTCTACTTGGACCCCCACCATTGTTTCTTTCAATTTTTCAGTTTCCTTAATTGTAGCACAATTTACTATTTTTGGTAGTTTTTCAGGTCCTGAACTTCTGGAGCCATTTTGAGGCCCTAAACGACGTTTTTTGGGCATCAACCAGTCGACAAATATTAGTCCATTTTAGACCATGATATTCATTGTTGTAAATTGTATTCCTCGGATAGATCTTTCTAACGATGTATCATATGCATCAAACGAAGATAGTATGCCAAAGTTAGGATCCCAGGAAATTGATGTACCAATTTACCCCGACAGGGCCTGTTATCGCACAGTTTGTAGTTTAGGTCACAGGCTAAAGGATAGAGGACAAACTGGCGCAACATGAACCTTCCCCACCCAATGTCACCTCGATGGGGAGGTTCTTTCTGTTTAGGGAGGTTAGCCCAGGGGAGACATCCCCGGTAACCTGGGGTTTTGAAGAGGCAGAAGATACAAGGTCAAGTTTTAGAGTTCCCTCCTCACAGGTTACCACCAATGTCAGACAGTCCGGATAATCAGCCAATAAAAGAAGTGTATGCCCTGTTGAAAACGCCTACCCGGAACAAGACAACAACAACACAATATATATTTGTAGGCTATAGCTCAAAGGGTTAGTACTTCTTTGACTATCTGATATTATTCAATAAGCAATTGTAAAGCAATAGATATAGAAAGAAGTCAACGTTGTGTCAATTAGCTATGAAAGATCATCAACTCATCAATATCTACCAAGATGACTAAGCCAACAATATGTTCAATCAACCATTTACTCAATAAATGCTTCAAATCATCATTTAATTGCTTATATCACACTTTTGCTGCATCAAGATGAGATATTCAACTATGACGTCAGCCTTAATTAGGTTAGCAATGTTAGTTAGGGTTTCAAAATTTAAAGTTTTAAAGGTAGTTTTGTACACTAAAGCTTCAACGTTGGAGATCAAATCAGTGCCTTAGGGTAAATGGAGTCAAAGATAAGGGCACAAGGTCTCGAAAGGATGATGACTCAGAGACTAGAAGGTAGGGTTCTATGGTGCTGCAAAGGCAGGGCCCTAGAATCAAAACCCTAGAGGCTCACTCCGGTGTTGCTTAAGCAAGGCCTCGTGCTCTTTCCTCCTTCTCTAAATCAACTTGGCAAAACGGCTAGCCTAAAGCATAAGTCTAAGGGAGAAAGTGTTGCAATAACAAGGCTTTCAAACCCTAGAAGGTGAAAACCCTAGGTGTAGGCAATCTAGGCCTAGGACGTCTCCTCTTTTCAACTTATAGACTTCAACGCTAGCTCAGAAGAAACAAGACAAGTGTAGCAACGACTAGGCTCTATCTCTTTTCTTCAATGGCTAAAAAAAAAAAATTCTCAACAAGGGGACATGTAACAATAACCTAATTGTGTGCTTGTTACCTAGGGTTTTAAATCAGCAATACAATAAGAAAATGCAATAAATTATACCTACAACCATTCACTTAAGAAGTTTTGCAAGAAAATTTACTTACATGTCATGAAGAAAATCAAAAGCAAACCCTAGTTGTAAACCTTCCTTGAGAGAAATGCCAAAAATGCCAAAAATATCCTTCCAATAGCAAGTGCGCCTCACTTTAGACAACAAATCTACCCAAGTAGGGTGCAAAAATCAGATCTCACTTGTGTGAGTGAAGTGTGTTATGTCAAAATGAGGGAAAATATCCTCAATTTATATCATCCAATGACCTTTAATTAAAAAAATAGGTCATTAAAACAACTGACAAGGTTGATAACTAAAGATCATACTGTTTTACATTAAACTGCTAAATAAAACCCTAAATGAGCAATAAGCAAGGCATCCATCCCTTTTGAGGGAGATGTTGGCCCTTTTTAGGGAAAATCTCAGCACTAGAAGACAAACGTTGGCCCTCTCTAGGTCTCCAAACTCTGCCACACGTGCCAAACTGCCCTGTAAAGCTGCCAAGCGCTGGAGGTGACGTCTAGGATCTCTAGAGGACGTCCTGGGTCAACAGAGGGACATGTTCCACCTGCAATGGGTCAACCCCCTAGGGCTGGGCTCAACCAAGGCGTCCTGGATGAAAATGTCCTTCTTCTTCTCTCGTGCAAAGGCTCGACCAATCATTGTCCTGTCTCTATCCCTGATGAGGTCCCAACAACCATCTGATGGGCTCTTTAGCCCCATGGAGGTCCGAACTAATCATCTCCCCATGTGTACCGGTCCAATTGGTACCTGTCCATCGGGCATGGTCCTGCACATCAAAAACTTTGCCCTCCATAGGATCATTAGTCCTCGGGATCATAGCAATGTCAATCATATTTCATCATTAATTTTATCAAATGCATGCATAAAACCCCTAGCATATCATCTAATAGCTCAAAGACATTACAATGACCTACTATACAAAGCTGAAGAAAAAGACAAAGTGACCTGTTGGGCCAACATCCATACAAAAGGGAAAGTTCCCAAAGAATATCATCTAAGCCATGTAATATGAGGTGGTGTAGTTTAAGGATGTCCAGACATAGTGAAAGACATGGGTGAATATTATCCGTGGGTGCCTTTGTAGGAGGCGAGCTGTACCTGTCATGGATGCAATTTTTTTTTAAGCCCTTTATTGCCTTTATTCTTTCCTTTTCATTTCAAGGTCTAACTAGAGGACACTGTCTTGGCGTGGTAACCAGAGATGACAATGTTACCCACGAGTACTTTCACAGAGATGATAAGGCTGGCTCGTGATGAGACCTCCTTTCCCTTGTCCATGCAACCAAAGGTCACTGCCCTGACATGGTAACCAGATAATGGCAATGTCATACTTCTAGGTACCTATGAACATAATGGGCTGGCTCGTGATGAGACCCCCCATCCTCTTGTCTAGGTCTTGTTTTGTACATTTTCTTAGGGTCCCTCTTGTTTCTTATTGAGAGGCTTTTTATTGCCTTCTCAGGGATCCTTGGGCGAGGCATATCTAGGTTTTATTTTCTATGGATTTTATCTTTTACGAGCTGCTTTTACCCCCTCGGCCTTTAGCCCCTTCTTCCCACAGGATAAAGTGTAACCCCACAAATAGGTCATCCTAATGTCCGGACTAGGGGAATGGGATAAATGAATAGGAGATAAGATGTAAAATGATAATATGGTGGGAGCGGACGATGGCTCTTCAAAATCCCCCTTGGTGGCTAACCAAAACCTATGGATACAAGCTTGCTAGGGCACCCTGTTAATCCCCCCAACCATGGTCAAGTGGGTTAGTGTAAGATCCAAGCAGTTTTCAGAAATGTAAGGAATCTGATGCATATATCTGAAAGTTATAATGATCAAACATGACACATACCATGATACCTGGACCAATTACCTCATGGAGCAAGAGTCTTCTCCGATGCAAGTCCAAGCCGAAGGTGATGGATGTTGTTGCTACTGACAGGACAGGTCTGATGAAGAAGAAGAAAGATGGGCCCTCCAGGGCCATGCTCAGGTCAATCCTGCTCTCGGTACTCCATGTCTGGGACCTGTGGGCCTCGAGACATGATCTCCTAGTTATCCCTAGAAATCGGGGATAACAGGGCCCATATTCTGGCATTTCATCCCCTAGGGTTAGGTTTGTGGATGTTTAGGGTTTCCATTGTTTCCCAATAACATATAGGCCTTCAAGCCTCATTGTAACACATAGTTCAAAGGCCTGTGGTCGCCACATATCTTCTTAGGGATAAGCTACCAACGCCCTAGCTAGTTAATTTCTATTATGTCTGTAAACAAATTTCAGTTCTTTGATATTAATGAAATGAAGTGTTATTTTTGTTGCATCTTTGTATTCATGGTTATTTGTGTATTTTGTTGCGTTCTTGCATAAATTCAGATCAGTGGTATCAGAGCGGTCTGCTATTTCTCGATCCTTCTTTGCATGTCCCCAATGAGGTCGGGTATAAGGAGTTAGGGCTCGATCTGGTTGAACCTTTGCAAGATCAGCCTCACAAACCCCTATGACTGCCCATGGTGATGAAAAGAAAGACGAGGGAGCAGGAGATCCTATCCAAATATTGCTCGAGGAGGCCCTTGAAAAACAAAGGAACGCGATGATGGATAACTTCGCCCAAATCCTTCAACGATTTCCCACTGGTGGCGCATTTGCATCCAGCAGCTACTCTGGAGGTGCAACCCCTTTTAAGGTACAAGTAAACTTTGACATTCCCATATTTGATGGCCAAATAGATGCAGATACTGTAGACATATGGTTGAGTCTATTAGAAGGATATTTCTCGGTTCATGACTTTTCTGACTGGGAGAAGATTATTTTTTCACTACTCAAAGCTGCCCCCCATGTCAAGGACTGGTGGGAAACCTGCTATGAGAAAAAGGACGAGGAGGAACCCTCTCTATTCTCGGCCGTACCCAGTTGGAATTATTTTTGAAATGCCATCAAGGAACATTATTATCCCGTGGGGAGCTATGAGGACAAGTACATACAATGGACTACGTTGCGGCAACAAAGGGATCAAGATGTGCATGAGCTGACGAATCTGTTCCATACCCTACGCACAAAGTTGGGTATCAAATATTCAAAGAAACATTTGGGGCTGAAGTACCATAGTGGTCTACAAAGATACATTCAAGATGAAATGGAGTTCCTTGACATCTCCTTGCTGGGTATGGCATACCGGTATGCTGCCAAGATTGAGAAGAAATTCAAACAGAAGAAGCAAGACTTTGGATTTGTGAATCAAAAGCAAGTGAACGGTGCCACCAAACCATAGAACAAAGGATAAATCCAAGGAATGGAAGCTCAAGACAACCTGCCAAAGCGGCAATAAAATAACAACATTGTGAAGCTGAAGGACACGAGAAAGTGGTGTGAGTTTCATAAGAGCTCCACTCACAACACAAGTGAGTGTCGAGCCAAAACTTCATTGGTGGCCGAGATGAGGGATTCTGAATCAGATGCATGCTCCGACACTGAATCATAACCTGAGAAGGGGAATGAAAAAGGGAAGCAGATTATCGATGTGGAGCCCAACGCCACCGTTTCCACCATGAATATCCAAAAGGAAGAACTGGAAGATACATAGGAGGAGGAGCGTCTCTTCCACTCCCAGATGTGGGTAAAGGGTTCCCCACTATAGTTCATTGTCAACAGTGGGAGCCAAAAGAACCTCATTTCAACAGAGGTCGTGAAGCAGTTGGGCTTTCTAACCACATCACACCCATTGTCGTACAACATCAGGTGGCTTCACCAAGGATGAGATCTCTGCGTCAGCCAACAATGTTTCCTTCCCTACAACATCAAGCCCTTCACCGATGAGGTATTATGTGATATTTCTCCTCTTGATGTTTGTGATGTATTATTAGGCCAACCATACTTGTGGAAGCAACATGTTGTGTATGAGTCCTGACCTTGCACTGTTATTGTTACCTTGGGAAATAATTTGTATAGGATACCAGAGGTACCATCGCCTACCACTATCTCTTTGGTTACTGCAAAACAATGCAATAAGTTCATTTCCAAAATCGAGAAAATTATTTTCCTGATGATCCGCCCTCAGGAAATGAAGAAGACTGTTTCCATGACCTCTAGACAGGGCTCCTCCGCATGAAAAAAACAAATGGACAAGGTCGTGGAGGAGTACCGGGACATCTTCACCTCACCCGCAGGGGTGCCTCTGCATTGTTAGGTCAAGCACACCATCGATTTGACCCCAGGTGTGTCGCTGCCCAATGGACCAATCTATCAATGCTCTGTTCTAGAGAACGATGAAAAAAAGAGGTAGATTCAGGAGCTGCTGCAGAAAGGTCACATCCGACCAATTTCATCATCCTGTGGGAGCCCAATCATGTTGGTGCAGAAGAAGGATGGGACTTGGAGACTCTGTATTGACTATCGAGGACTGAACAAGATCACTGTCCACAATAGGTACCCGATCCCACAGATTGATGACCTTCTAGACCAACTCAAAGGGGAGAAATATTTCAGCAAGATCGACTTGAAGTCCGGGTATCACCAGGTACCAATCAAACCATCCGATGTATGGAAGACTTCCTTCAAAGATAAGGATGGCCTTTTCGAATGGTTGGTCATGCCTTTCGGGTTGACGAATGCTCCCGCAAACTTCATGAGGCTAATGTAAGACATCTTGTGGCCATTCACCAACTCATTTGTAGTAGTGTACTTGGATGACATCCTGATATTCAATCAAACTTGGGAAGAGCACCTCCAACACATTCGACAGGTCCTCCAAACACTGCAGAAACACAAGTTGTGTGCCAATTTGGAGAAGTTCACTTTTGGCATGACCTAGGTTCAATATCTAGGATACATTATTGATGAGCATGGGGTGCATGTGGATCCAACCAAGATCCAATTCATCCGGGATTGGCCATCCTCGAACACTCTAACAGAGCTTCACAACTTTCTAGGTCTTGCTAATTTCTACTGCAGGTTCATGTTGGGATTCTCTCATATCACTTGGCCCTTGAGTCAAGTCACCAAGGGAGGAGCGAAAGAAAAATTATTTTGGTCAGAATCTCAACAAAAGGCATTCGTAGAATTGAAACATCGCCTCTATTGTGCCCCAATGCTCACATTAACAGACTTGCAACAACCATTTGAGATCGAGACAGATGCCTTTGACTATGCTATTGGGGCAGTTCTTACTCAATAGGGACATCCACTGGCATATCATAGTGTGACATAGTTCAAAAGTATCCCACTTATGAAAAAGAAATGTGTTCCATTGTGCAAGATTTCTGACAATGGAGCGTTACATTTTGGGGAAGGAAATGATCATCCACACAGACCACCGACCCCTACAATACATACAGACACGAGGGAAGTTGCAGAACGATCTCCATCAGAAGTGGTCCACATATCTGCAACAGTTTCATTTGAACATCAAGTACAAGAATGATCCGGCTTTATGTAGGAACACAATGAAATACAGAAATACACATAAACGCAGAGATGCAGCGGAAATAAGACTTCATTTCATTAATAACAAATGACTGAAATATGCTTACAGACAGAATGGAAATAAACTAGCTAGGGCACTGGTAGCTTATCTCTGAGAAGAGATGTGGTGGCTACTGGCCTCTGAACTGTGTTACAATGAGGCTCGAAGGCATATTATTATTGAGAGACAATGGAAAACCCTAAACATCCAAAGACCTAACCCTAGGAGATGAAATGCCAAGACTATGGGCCCCGTTTGGGTAAGTTGGTACATCAACTTCTCGGGGATGTAACTTTGGCATACGATCTTCATTTGACGCATTCCATACCTCGTTAGAAAGATCTATCCGAGGAATAAAAATTTTGGGTGAGCAAAATTGATCAATCTATGACCAATGTAGCTCCCCATTTTCCCAAAAACGTTGTTTAAGGCCTTAAAACAGCTCTGGAAGTTCAGGACCCGAAAAAATGCTAAAAATAGTAAACTGTGCGGAAACTGAAAAACTGAAAGAAGCAATGGTGGGGGTCTAAGTGGAATAGGTGGGTGGACACCAATATCCACCTGGATCATTCCTCCCCCTTAGGAAGAAATGGTCCCCATTGCATTGAGTTCCTCTGTGAGATGAGGAAACTTCTGCTGAACTTGGTCCCTGGTGAGCCACTTTCCTTGGTGAAAGAGTTGGCCTGCTTTGACAACTCGATATAGCGGTATCCTTTGTTTTTGGGTGTGCTTGATCTATGTATCCATGATCTGATCAGTTTTGGATTATTCCATGCAGTCTGTATTTAACTCTGTTGGTGTGAGTTGTTCTACCATGTCGGATGTGTCTAGTAGAGGTGGAAAGTAGGGTCGAAGGCGGTCCACATTGAACACTAGGTGCATACCAAGGAATGGTGGAATGATGAGCTCAAAGGAATTTTCCCCTATAACCTTGGTGAGGGTGTACGACCCATATCAGAGTAGATGAAGCTTACGGTGGGGTCCAGCGAGGCGCTCCTTTTGCAAATGCAACCACACTTTGTCGCCCACTTGGAAGTTGTGTGGCACCCGATGTTGATCATGTCGCTACTTGTACTTAGCATTGGCTCTGTCCAAGATGTCATGAACCTGTTGGAGGATGTGTTTAATTTTCTCAATGAAGCTATTTTCCTTGTCAGCCTCAGACTAGACATGAGATGAATCTTCCTGAGTAGCCACAAATGGCATGGCTCTGTCAATGGGACATAGTGGCTAGAATCCCAAGCCCACTTGAAAGGGGTTGTGGCTGGTTGAGATATGGAGAGCTTGGTTGTAGATGTGTTGTACATAGGGAAGGCTCTCATCCCACGTGTGTGGATGCTTTGAATTGTACATGCGCAGAATGTTTATGATCATCCGGTTGACGACCTCTGTCTGGCCATCAGTTTGTAGATGGAAAGCTGTGGACTTGGTGAGCTTGGTGTCCAGAATTGACCAGAGCCTGGACCAAAATGTACTAAGGAACCTACTATCTCGATCTGAGATGATAGACTGTGGGATCCAAAAGTGTACCCACAGTCGTTCAAAGAAGATTTTAGTAGTGGCTTCTGCTGTGATATTCTTCTTGCAGGCCATCATAATGGACATCTTCGAGAATCGGTTGACGACCAAAAAAACATGGTCATTGCCATGCTTAGTAGAAGGAAGGCCCGACATGTAATCCATAGAGATTGATTCCCAAGGTCGACTGGGGGTAGGAAGCGAAGTATAGAGGCCTTGCTTCTTGATGGTTGGTTTGGCAATGATGCAAGCAGTGCAGGATTTGATGTACTTCCCAACATCTTGTCGAAGGTTTGGCCAATAGTATGGTTGTTGCAAGTCTGTAATGAGCACTGGTGGAGAGCAGAGGTGATGCTTCAACTCCCTGAACGCCTTCTGTTGAGATTCAGACCAAAATAATTTTTCTTTAGCTCCTCCCTTGGTGACTTGACTCAAGGTCCAAGTGATATGAGAGAATCCCAACACAAACCTGTGGTAGAAATTGGCAAGACCTAAAAAGCCGCGGAGCTCTGTTAGGGTGGTTGGGGCTAGCCAATCCCGAATGACTTAGATCTTTACTGGATCCACATGCACCCCCCGCTCATCAATAATGTATCCAAGATACTGTATCTGGGTCATGCCAAAAATTCATTTCTCCAAATTGGCACGCAACTTGTGTTGCCACAGTGCTTGGAGGACCTATCGGATGTGGTGGAGGTGCTCTTCCCAAGTCTGGCTGAAGATCAGAATGTCATCCAAGTACACCACTAGAAATGAGTTGGTGAATGGCCGGAGGATGTCGTCCATTAACCTCATGAAGGTTGCAGGGGAATTTGTCAACCCGAAAGGCATGACCAACCATTCGAAAAGGACCTCCTTGGATTTGAATGCAGTCTTCCACACATCAGAGGGTTCGATTGGTACCTGGTGATACCCAAACTTCAAGTCGATCTTGCTGAAATATTTCTCCCCCTTGAGTTGGTCCAGAAGGTCATCAATCCGTGGGATCGGGTACCTATTCTGGACAGTGATCTTGTTCAGTGCCCGAGAGTCAATGCAGAGTCTCCAAGTCCCATCTTTCTTCTGCACCAACACGATCAGGCTCCCACAGGGCGATGAACTTGGCCGAGTGTGACCTTTCTGCAACAGCTCCTGAATCTGCCTCTTGATTTCGTCATTCTCCATAACAGAGCACTGATAGATGGGTCCATTGGGCAGTGACACACCTAGGGTTAGATCGATGGGGTGCTTGACCTGGCAGTGTAGAGGCACCCCTTCGGGGGAGGTGAATATGTCCTCGTACTCCTTTATGACCTTATCCATCTGTTGTTTTCATGCAGTGGGGCCCTGTCTAGAGGTCATGGCCACAGTATTCCTCTTTCCCTGAGGGCAGATCATCAGGAAAACAAATTTCCTGGTTTTGGAAATGAGCTTACTGCATTGTTTTGCAGTAACCAAAGAGATGGTGGTAGGTGGTGCTATCTCCGGTATCCTGTACAACTTATTTCCCAAAGTAATAATAACAACACGAGGCCTGGAATCATACATAGTACGTCGCTTCCACAAGTACGATTGACCTAATAATACATCAAAATCATCAAGAGGAGCAATGTCACATAATACCTCATCCGTGAAGGGCTTGATGTTGTAGGGAAGGCGACATTGTTGACTGATGCGGAGGTCCCATCCTTGGTGAAACCACCCGATGGTGTATGGTTGTGGGTGTGTTGTGGTCGGCAAGCCCAACCTCTTCACAACCTCTACCGAGATGAGGTTCTTCTGGCTCCCACTGTCAACAATGAACTGCAATGGGGAACCCTTTACCCACATCTTGGAATGGAAGAGACGCTCTACCTCCTTTGGATCTTCTAGTTCCTCCTTCTGGATCTTCATGGTGGGAATGGTGGCGTTGGGCTCCTCATCGATAATCTGCTTCCCCCTGTCATTCCCCTTGTCAGGTTCTAATTCAGAGTCGGAGCATGCATCCGATTCAGAAGCCTTCAACTCGGCTACCAGTGACTACTTGGCCTGACACTCACTTGTGTTGTGAGTGGAGCTCTTATGGAACTCACACCATTTCCTCGTGTCCTTTTTTGGCTTCGTGGTGTTGTTATTTGCTTGTGGCTTTGGCGGGTTGTCCTGGGCTTCCCCACCTTGGCTTGGTCCTTTGTTCTGTGGTTTGGGGGTACCTTTCCCTTGCTTCTGATTTGTAGACCCAAAGTCTCGCTTCTTCTGTTTGAACTTCTGCTCAATCTTGGCAGCATATCGGTATGCCACACCAAGCGAGGAGATGTCGAGGAACTCCATTTCCTCCTGAA
>ML815805.1:71951-89618 GCA_009831015.1 Picea engelmannii
AACCCTAACATAATCTCTACCGTTAGATCTGCGACCTTATAATGAACGGTCCAGATTTACAATGAAATTACAATATACTTTTACAAGGCAATTTTTGCTTTGGGGGCTTCGCCCCCGAACCCCCATCGGGGGATGCTGCCCCCAGACCCCCCAACTGAGGGGATGGACCCCCCGGACCCCGTAGAGGGGGTACCCCCCCTCTGCACTCCCCCGCGTGGAAGAGTGTACATACTTCTGGGGTGTAAATACTTCATGGGGTATAGACACGGCTAAAAGCAAAGGACCTTTGCATCAGGAAGATAATCAAGCTCCACAACCAACATTATTTCCCAAGCATTTGGCCCTTAAGATTCTAATATGGAGGAAATTTAGTTACTTGCAGTTTCTCTAGCATGGTTTAGTATTTAGAGATTTTTTATAATGTCAATTTTTCTGACACCTACACCCCTATCCCAATTTACAAGAGTTACCTTTCCCCATGACAAGAAGTGTCATTTGTTGGAGTTACTTCACACACACATATAATTTATTTTTCCTAAGGGTTTTCCTATGTTTATTAGTCTTTATCCAATCTCCTAAAGTTTAGGGAGAATATTCCTCTAGGAGAATATTCTCTTCAATTTTCACTTCAGTTTGACTAGTTGAGTGGAGTCTAGATGATACATTGGTTTTGTCACCATGCAACAATGGGATCATCACCAACTAATGCGCATTAGCCTTGGTATCATAACCATACTAGTGCATTACCCATGCTTCCCTAATCTCCTCCTCACTTCACTCTATTTCAGTCAGTTAACTGAAGATTTGTATATTAGTTAACTCAGTTAGGTGGCAGTTTACTCCCGTAACTGCCCGAGAGACTAGACTAGGTGGCAGTTCACTCCCGTAATTGTTGGTGTGTGTCCAGATCACTCTAGACCACCACTATGGCGCATTGGATTCACCTCTAGTGTGCATTGGTTGAGTTATACAGAGTATATCATGTGTAAATTATTCATTATTCATTATTCATTATGGTTAATGAGAATTCTTCCATTTTTTCTCTCTTGCTTCTTCTTTCTCAATTTCTCTCTCCAAATGTGTGTGGTATTTTCTAGCTATATATATTCTGTTCAGGTTCAACACATTTACATGGTATCATAGCCGACAGACTGCTAAGCAAAAGCTACACAAAATTATTTTTTCAGGTACCAAAGATTGAAGACAGTGGAAAAATGGAATTCCCAAAAGAATTCATTCTTACACCTTACAATTACTTTGCATGGAAGGAGAGAATAATCATGCATCTCCGAACCAGAGGATTGTACAGGTTAGACTTGAATACAAAGACAAAATCAACATCAACCATAGAAAAATCCAAGTATCTAAATCGAATGGATGAAGCATTTAGAACAATTTGTAGTCTCATCTCTCCCGATCTCCTTTTTCACATATCTTCCTGTAAAACCCCCAATGAATCCTGGACCACCTTGGAAGGGCTCTTTAGAAAACATGATGATATGAGGGGACACATGATCTATGTGGAATTTCTCACATTGGATCCAAAAATCTTCGACAATCTCCAAGATTTCTTTACAAAATACAAGGATTTACTATCGCAACTCAAAGCTTGCGGGGTTGATAAATCTGAGGAGAAACAAATGGTTCTCACCATTCTCTCCAAACTTGGTACTGAATTCTCCTTGTTCCTATCCACATTTCGTTTAGTCAAATTTTCCTCTGGAGACACCTGGATGATGTCTTCTCTTGAGGAATTTATCGAATCCCTGACACAAGAGCAAACCAAGCTCATCAACATGGGAAAAATCAAAGGCCCAAAGGTGCATGCACTTACTGTGAAATATGGAAGAGGTCATAAATATCAGAAATATAGATATAAAGATAAAAGGAAATATCATGCAAATTCGAAGAAGGAAGGGTAGTCAAAACCCTTCACCGATGCCTCCGGATCCAAACGTGGAAAGGGAAGAAATGGGGAGAAATGCACATATTGCCATAAATGATTCTATCCGGAATCCACATGCATGTAGAAACAAATAGATCTAATGGATCAAATAATTCAGAAAAATAACCTTGTATATCACATCCCCGAGGGTGCAAAGAAGAAGAAGCCAGAAGATCAGAATCCCAAGAAACACAATTCTAGCCATGCCTTGATTGCCATCAACTCCTCTCTCGATGCTTGGATAATAGATTCAAGAGAATCACATCACATGGATGCCACAAAAGTAGTCTATTATTCATTGGATGCATGCAAAGGTCATCCTATTCTGATGGGGGACAACTCTCCAGTCGAGGTCACCGACAAAGGAAGGATTGAACTCACCAACAAAAGCTTCAAGAATGTGTTGCACATTCCCAAAATTTTCGTCATTCTTCTCTCTGTGTATTAGATGAAAAATTCCAGCACCAGAAATGAATTCATATTCACACCTAATGCAATGGACATCTATGACATGCAAACCAATTCCAGGGTTTCTACAGGTGAGGTAAATCATCAATCTAGATTGTATACATTTTATGAAATTATTGAACTAGATTCTGCTTTACTGCTTACCCATGTTGATGAAAGTAGTAGGATATGGCATGAAAGGTTCGGGCATTTGAATTTCATATATATGAAACAACTTAGCAAGAAAATATTGGTTTATGGTCTACCAGACATCCATTTCTCCAAAGGAATTTGTGAGGGATGTGTTCTTGGAAAACACCCTTAAGAGAAATTCAACAAAGGAAAGACTCAAAGAGTTTTCTCTCCTTTAGATCTGATCCATAGTGACCTCATGGGTCCTTTTCTGCATCCATCAACCAACAAAGTGAGGTTTGTTCTCATTTTTTTTGATGATTTCTCACGTTTCACATGGATTTACTTTCTCAGGAAAAAATCCGAGGTCTTTCAAGACCTCAAAGATTTCAAAGCCCTTGTTGAGACACAGTTCAGAAAGAAAATCAAAATCCTCTGAACTGATAATGGGGGAGAGTATGTCAATCATGAGATTTAGAATATTTTTCATGAGGCAGGGATTAAGTTGTAGCACACAGTTCCCTATACTCCACAACAAAACAAAGTTGTTGAGTAGAAAAACAGATCTCTAAAAGAGATGACATCTTGCATGCTATATGCAAAGTCACTACCACATAGACTATGGGCCAAAGCACTTAATTGTGCAAACTACATCCAAAACAAATCTCCCCATAGACCTGTCAAGGATAAGACCCCCTACGAGGCTTGGAGTGGCCTCAAACCGGAAGTGACCCAATTTCATATTTTCAGTTCATGTGCATGGGCCTAGATTCCCTCTGAAAAGAGGAAGGCACTTGATCCATAGAGAACTGAGTGTATTTTTGTTGGATACCCTGATGATGTGAAGGAATACATACTTATTGATCTTTCTTTGGACCGGCTCATCATTGAGCATAGTGTTTGATTCGAGGAAAGTGTCTCACATGTACCTCAACAACTACATGCATACACCTTCATTCTTCCACCTGTCTGAGATGATGAGCATGCACATGCCAACTCTTCTTCAGATGAGAGTTCTGATTCAGAGGATTCAGATGATTCTGATACAGAGTCAGTACAGTTAGATATAGATTTAGTGCATCCAAATGTAGATGCAGAGCCATAGCAGAGGCCCAAGTGGGCCTAGAATACTCTTTAGGATGCAGGGGATCTTGTTGGTGATTTGTCCGATACTAGGAGGACTCGATCTAATTTCTAGGAGCCTCCTATTGCACTCACTGCCACTGAACCATTTCCCTCCAGACATCTTTTCTTGGTTCAGTCTTCACATCCACAGTCTTATGGCGAGGCTGTTGGAAATCCCTTTTGGGAATCCGTCATGTAGGAGGAGTACAACTCCCTCCTCGAGAAACGAACCTAGGATCTGGTTCCCCTTCCTTCTCGAAGGAAGCATTTCAGGTGCATATGGGTCTACAAGACCAAGATCACATCGGATGGATAGATTAGCAGATAAAAAGCCAGTCTTGTTTCCAAGGGATTTCAGCATGTACATGGCATTGACTATGATGAGACCTTCTCTCCAGCAGTGAAAATGGATTCCATACGATTGGCACTCTCCATTGCAACAACCAAGGGATGGGAAGTCTATCAGATGGATGTGAAGAATGCATTTCTTCATGGTGATTTCTCTGAGGAGATCTATATGGAGCAACCCCAGGGATTTATACATGACTCATCTTCGGTATGTCAACTGAAGAAGTCTCTTTATGGCCTCAAAAAGGATTTGAGGGCATGGTATGCCAAGATGGACTCATACCTATTGTCACAGAACTTTGTATGTTGTAAATCAAACCCGAAGGTCTACATGCTCAAGTCGACTGATTCACTTCTACTCTTAGTTCCATACGTTGATGATTTGTTGATCACTGGTTGCTCGACTTCAACGATTTCTGTAGTCAAGAGGATTCTACATGATAGGTTTTTGATGACGGACATGGGTCCACTACACTTCTTCCCTGGACTCAAGATCAGTCAGGATGCATCAGGAATCAAACTGTCTCAGGCCAAGTATGCACAAGATCTCCTTGAGAGATTTCACATGACAGATTGCAAGTCTGCTCCGACTCCTTTCCTATCAAGAGTCAAACTTGAGGATGGCAGGGACACTCCACTGGTTGACACCACATTGTACAGAAAACTAGTGTGGATCTTGTTGTATCTCACACACTCCAGAACATACCCTTCCAATGCAGTTGGCGTAGTTTCTAGGTTCATGTAGGAGCCGCATGAGCTACATTGGAAGGCTACAAAGTGTATTCTTTGATACATATAGGGCACCATCACCTTTGGGATTCATTATGCAACAGAATATACATTGGATCTCATCGGGTTTAGTGATTCTGACTGGACTGGCAGTAACACTGATCGCAAGTCCACATCTGGTTACTCACTCAGTCTTGGTTCTGGGCCTATCTATTGGTCGAGAAAAAAGCATGTTGCTATTGCTTTATCTTCAGTCGAGGTAGAGTACAGAGGGGTAGTTAACATAACCATTCAGTCTTTGTGGCTACAACATTTTTTCACTGAGTTGGGCATTCAGTTCCATCGACTGATCATCATCTGGTGTGACAACCATAACACTTCGAAGTTCTGCAGAGATCCAGTTTAGAGGTAGTGGACGAAGCACACTGAGATCCACATGCACTACATTCGGGACTTAGTACACGAGGGGATCATCGACCTACAATTATGTCCTTCAGCATAACAAATGACAAACATCTTCACCAAGACCTTCACTGAGCATAAGTTCCATTCTCTAAGAAGTCGTCTTGGAATGAAGGACACAGTTTCCTAGCAACTACATTTTTTTTTACATACATTGTACCTTGAGGGGGGGGGGTTTCCCATGATGTTTTCCCTCTTTCCTCACTTTATTTCAGTGTATCTTTTGTATTTGGGTACCTAACATGGCCTCGTTGCCAGGACCCATTCTTTATTTTCACCATAGTGATGTTCAGGGGGGTGTTGGAGTTACTTCACACACCTAGGATTTATTTTTCCTAAGGGTTTTCCTATGTTTATTAGTCTTTATCCAGTCTCCTAAATTTTAGGGAGAATATTCCTCTAGGAGAATATTCTCTTCAGTTTGACTAGTTGAGTGGAGTCTAGATGCTGCATTGGTTTTTCACCATGCAACATTGGGATCATTACCATATAATGTGCATTAGCCTTGGTATCATCACCAGACTAGAACATTACCCATGATTCCCTGATCTCCTCCTCACTTCATTTTGTTTCAGTCAGTTAAATAAAGACTGGTAGACTAGTTAACTCAGCTAGGTGGAAGTTCACTCTCGTAACTTCCTGAGAGACTAGACTAGGTGGAAGTTCACTCTCGTAACTGTTGGTTTGTGTCTAGATCACTCTAGACCACCACTATGGTGAGTTGGATTCACCTCCAGTGTACATTGGTTGAGTTATATATAGTATATCATGTGTAAATTATTCATTATTCATTACGGTTATTGAGAATTCTTCCATTTTTTCTCTCTTGCTTTTTCTTTCTCAATTTCTCTCTGCAAATGTGTGTGGTATTTTCTAGCTAAATATTTTATGTGCAGGTTCAACACATTTACACCATTTTTTATTATTTTCTTTTCCTCTCGACATGAATCTTTTGAGTATGCTATCAATTTCAAGTAGAGTAGCAATTCAACCCAATAAAATATATCTTCGATATATACGAGTAATTGGAATTGCTTGTTGAATTAGAGTCGTTATTCTTTCAAGGAAAAAATACCCATGTGTCCAAGAATTTTATTTACATCTAAGGTTATGTGCGATGGTTGCCCAATATATTTCTCTATTTATGTATTAAAAAAGGTGGACTCACATGTATTTCATTGAATATTTAGAGATTTGGAATCTTAAGTACTATTGGTTTTTGTAGCTTCGGGCAGGTATTCTCACATGACCCTAGGTGTTAGGCATGTGGGAATTATCATGGGAACCACATCACATTTTTGGTTTGGTGAAAACCCCCTTGGATTTGAGTGGGGGATTCATGGGTTTGGTGATGGGATTTGTGGGCTTGTGTTGGGGCTTCACATCCAAAATGAAAGCCTAATTTGATGTTGACTTCTTGAGGGGCTTCTATGGTGACCCCCAAGGATTGTATATAAAGAAGAGAGGCCATTGTAACATTATATATCATGCAGAGTGTGTGGAGACATGATGGATCTAGCATAAGTGAGTTTGCATTTGTGCTAGGAGGATTGGTGATTTCAGCAAAGGGAAATTCTGCTAGGGTGGAAAATCTAGCCTAGGGTTGAGGACTCTCTATCTTATGTTCTTGGCAGGGAAAATGATCCAGGTGGATCTCAGTGGCCATCCACCTTTTCCACTGGATCAACATTTCAAGCCTATAGTTTTGATAAACCATGGTATTCACCCTTTTGATGGGGAATTGAATGTAATTCTATCTTCATTTGTTAATTACAGACATCATGTAATGATTTCCTAGTGGTCTTATGTACATGCCTAAAACATAGTGCCAATTCACCAGATTCCATTAAAATTATGCAGTTAAGTGCGCTCAGGCTAGAGTAGTACTAGGATGGGTGACCACCTGGGAAGTCCTAGTGTTTTACATACCTATGGAATTTTATAAACTTAGTCTAATTTACCCCATATGCATCATGGGAATTGTTCTTCTCTCACTCTCTCATTATTAATTAAGGTGAAGGAGCCCCTTTAAGCATGAAATTGAGTGTGATGTAAATATTGTTGTGAATGAAGCATAACCAACATCTCTTTCTTTTCAGAGATAAGTAACCAACATCTCTTTCTTTTCAGAGATAAGCTACCCCATTCTGCCAATTTTTGTTCTACAATGTTTTTCTCTCTCTTATTCATTAATAGAAGTTGGGTTTCACTATATTTTGTGTTCTCCTCTATTTTTTTTGTTTTCGTATCATTTTATTCTCAGGATAATCCATATTAGTGGTATTAGAGAAGTTTTCTCCTTGTCGTTTCTCAGAGTAGGTCCCCGATGAGGTCAAAGTATCGAGAGTTGGGTCCCGAGCTAGTTTTGCTTGAGGACAACTACTCTCACCAACCCAAGTTACCTCTTACGGAGGAAGAAAAGAGAGATAAAAAAGTAGGAGATCCATTCAAGATGTTTATCAAGGAAGTTCTTGTGCGACAAAGGAGCGAGATGATGGAAAAATTCGCTTAGATCCTTTGAAGACTACTGATGACAATGACCGAGGCATCTTTGACAAGCAACCATTTCGCAAGTGCGACACCCTTCAAGGTACAAGTCAATTTTGATATCCCCTTATTTGAAGGACACATAGATGCAGATTCTCTAAAAAATTGGTTGAATATGCTAGAAGGTTATTACTCCATCCAAAAATTTTCCGACGGTGAAAATATCACCTTCACACTCCTTAAATCCCTTCCCCATGTCAGAGCTTGGTGGAAAGGTCACTTGGAGAGGTACAACATGGATGAATCTACACCATTCAGGAGAGAAACCACTCGAGCGACCTTTTTAGATGCCCTAAAGGATGAATATCATCCTATCAAAAACTATGATGACCAATACATAAGATGGACGATTTTGCGTCAGAAAAGAGATCAGATGATGTCAGAGTACACTGACATATTTCATACCTTTCGCTCAAAGTTGGGTATCAAAGACTCTGAGCGACACCTGATTTTGAAGTATCCCAGTGGTATGCACATGTACATCCAAACAAAGATGGATTTATTGGACTTCTCCTCACTGGGTGCTGCTTATTGATATGTAGTCAAAATTGAGTAGAAATTCAAGAAGCAAAGTAAACGAGGGTTCGGGTTTGAAAATACGCCACAACATAATCATGGCAAAGGAAACCTTAACTCATGGAACGAAGGACAGAGCAAGGAAGACCAACCTCAAGAGAGCCAGTCCAAAATGCACACAAAGAAGGGTAACATGAAGTCTAAGAAATACACTGGAAAGTTGTGTGAGTTCCACAATAACCCCTGGCACAACACGAATGAATGTCGCTTGAAACAATGATTGGTGGTTGAGCTCACAGAAAAAAAATCAGAACCTGAATCTGATTCAAAGCACAATAAAGGGAAATAGATTTTCGATGCAGAACTCACTGCTACCATCACGATCACAACAATACAACTAGAAGAACTAGAGGAGATTGAAGAGGGGGAGTGCCTCTTCCACTCACATATGTGGGTAAAGAGAACCCCAATGCATTTCATTGTTGACAACGAGAGTCAAAAGAACATGCTCTCAGTTGAGTTTGTCAAAATATTGAAGTTGCCATCGATACCACATCCCCAACCATACACCATCGGATGGTTGAGCCGAGAATGAGACATCCATGTTAGCCAACAATGTCGTCTGTCCTATGGAATCAATCCCTTCAAGGATGAGGTAGTGTGCGATGTTTCCTCACTTGAAGTCTGTGATGTTCTTTTAGGAAAACTATATATGTCGAAGTGTCATGCTATCTATGAGTCCCATCCCCCTAGTGTCATTGTTACTTTGGGAGGTCATCTCTATAGGGTACCAAAGGTATCTCCAACTACTACCACTTCATCAATCTCAGACAAATAATTCCACAAAGTAATATCTCAGAAAACAATTTTTTCCCTCTTCTCGATCCAGTCAGACAGTGAATAGAAGGTCACTGCGACCACTACAACCTTGGCCCAAGAAATTTCCATCCAACAAAAGTAGGTTGATAAGATTGTAGAGAAGCATAGAGAGAACGAGAGTCTTCCATATGTTCAACATAACTCTATTGGCCATGACCCTTTTTAGGTGTGCCTGGGGTTCCAACCATTAGCCCCCATTGATATAACTCTTCTTGTTGCATCTTCACCGAATGAGTCCTCCCACACTCAGACCAAGGAAGATCATGCAAACATATATTTTGAATGGATCCAACACCTCCAACAAGTTCATGATATCCTTCCACACGAAAAGTACAAGCATGCCATCTACTTCAATAAGGAAAACGACTCATCCAGGTTCAGATTCAATAGAAGCTTCCCCATCTCCCGAGGGAACTTGACGCAATGGGGACCATTGCTTCCTAAGGGTGGAGGAATGATCGAGGTGGATCTCGGTGGCCATCCACATTTTCCATTGAATCAATATTTCAAGTCTATAGTTTTGATAAACCATGATATTCACACTTTTGATGGGGAATGGAATGTAATGCCATCTTCATTTGTTAACTACAGAGATCATGTAATGATTTCCTAGTGCTCTTATGTACATGCCTACCAAATAGCACCAATTCACTGGATCCCATTAGAACTCCACAGTTAAGTGCACTCAGGATAGAGTAGTATTAGGATGGGTGACCGCCTGGGAAGTCCTAGTGTTTTACATGCCTATGGAATTTTATAAACTTAGTCCAATTCATCCCACATGCACCATGGGAATTGTTCTCCTCTCACTCTCTCATATATAATTGAGGTGAAGGAGTTCCTTTAAGAATGCAATGGAGTGTGATGTAAATCTTGTTGCGAATGAAGCGTAGCCAACATCTCTTTCTTTTCAAAGATAAGCTACCCCATTCTGCTAGTTTTTGTTCTACAATGTTTTTCTCTCTCTTATTCATTAATAGAAGTTGGGTTCACTGTGTTTTTGTGTTATCTTCTATATTTTTTTTGTCTTGTTTCTTTCTCAGCATAGATTGGTTTAGAAGAGCACACCACACGTGTGGGAGAGAGAGGCAATCACAGAAGGAAGAAGCTATATGATTGGAGCGAGTTGTACAAAGTGTCCATACATGTTTTCGTAAATGTACGTGGGTTGCAATGTGAACAATTGGGTACATATGTGGGTTGTTGTGAGAACATTCACATATATCCATACAAGTTCTTCTGGGTAGAAGTAGGTCCATATAGGCTAATGTCAAGTGTGACCTCAACAAGTTGTACATGTGGTCTATAGTAGATTTGTGGGCATAGGAGATTTCTATAATATAGTTGAGGTTTGGTTTTCTATTTTTTATTGGAAGGACAAGGTTGTCCTCAAATTATCTTGTTTTGGAAGGACAAGGTTGTCCTCATATTTGGTGATATTGTATTGGTTGAGAGGACTGGTTTTTGTCCTCAGATTTGAAGGATTGGATAAAGTTATAGAAAAAAGTTATTGTCTCTTGTGTATTGATGATTCATCTATGATCTTGTTGTTTCCGCTGCATATGTTTTCAGTGAATAATTTCAGTGTAAAGTTTTTCAATGATAGTTAGATCACTAGGAAGCAATTTTTATATATGAAATTAGTCACATAGAGTTGAATGTGAAAATTGACATGGTGTCAAAGCTTGAGATCTAAAGAGAACAAGATCATCCTTTATGGATACAACACTGGAGGAGTGTTGTTCTTGTTCTTGTTCCAAGCAGGTCATATGTGATATCTCTAAGAGGGAGCTATAGTGACGGTTGCAGGGGGAAATAGGTCAGATGGTATCTAGTTTGAGACATGGAGCAGACTTTCCAGACGAGGAGTTGTGGACTATTGCAGCTTGGTGGTGTGGAAGTTTGGGAGTTTTGGTGGATTGGCGGAGAGCCTAGATCACAACGGTATGTTGTGTGGCATATTTCCAACCATGTGGATGGAATTCTGGTGACTTGTCATGGTGAGTTATGATGGGTGAAACTCAAGTGCTTTAACTTGGATGAGAGGGATTCAAACATTTGGCAGGTTGATGAGATAGAGTTTTCATTAGGTCGGAGGGTTGCACATTGTTGAGGTATGAAAATGTATGTGGTATTTGAACCAGGAGGATGAGGACATTTGCAGAGATGAGTTGCGGTGGTAAAGAGTGGACTAGACTAAGTGTCCAACTACAACTCAGGACTGTTCAGACGATGATACAAGATCGGTGGTAGGTATGCACATAGAGTTTTGTGACTTGGATGATGGACTTAGGAAGACGTTCATTGGATGATCATGACTTGTGTAAGTAGGAGGCTTTCCTTGGAGGATTGCATGGTTCTTATACAGTGAGAGTCACCGACACATGATAGGGGCACATGATTTTTTCGTGAGCTTCATAGTGTTTGACTCAGGTATGTACGAGGAGCTTGGTAGGAGGACCAGGCACATAGTACATATATTTGGAGCAATGGTTTTTCAGATGAAGTCACATGGTGTGTTGTGAGTGGTAAATGTGATATGGTGCCAGGAGTATGTTCTTAGCCTCAAGGATTGAGTAGTAGGACTATGCAGTGTTGTTCTGAGATGGACATGTGTTATTGGATGTTGAGTTGGTCTTCCTAGGTTTTGGGAACCTTTTGTACAATGAATCTGTGCATGAGAGATGTTTCCAGGGTTTGATAGGATATGGACTAATTGTATCCAGGAGGAGGCTTGATTGGTGTCCATGGAGGATATAGATGGTTTGAGTGTCTATGGTCATTTTTCTTCACAGTGTCAACACCTGAAGGGAATAGGAAGAAGGCAACAAGAATTAACAACAGAGTTTGATGAGGTTCCAGACATGTTCTAGAGGGATATCTTGTTGGTCTCCGCCCTTTCAGTTATAGTTTCCAAAGGGGGACTTGCTTTGTGGATAACAAAGCATCTTTCCATATGATAGGTGCTAGAGAGTTGTTTGACACTTTCACAGAGTTTGGCTTAGACTTGTGTGTCGAGCTTGGCATAAGAGTCAAGCATGCACTATGAGGATCTGGTATAGTATCATTATGATTGGAGTCAGGAGAGGTGTTGAGGGCGTCAAAACTTAAGAGTGTTCTCTTAGTCTCAAATATTGAGAAAAATGGGTACCACATTATTTTGAGTTAAACAAGTGTTGTTTATTCCCAGAGGATCTAGCTTCAAATCAATAATGGTTCTTGGAGTTAGAGAGGGCCATTCTATGCGTGTTGTGACCAATAGGAGAAAACAAACGGATGAGGAGGAGCATATGGCTCCACAAGTAGTGAGGCAGGTGGTCCTATAAGCAACACAAGTACTTAGGGAGCAAGTAGCTCCATGAGTGGTGAGGCAGGTGGCCCCACGAACAACATAGGTACTAATGGAGCATGTAGCTCCATGAGTGGTGAGGCAGGTGGCCCCACCAGTAGTTCCAAATCAAATGGAGCCAGAGTTCAAAGGGAGTTAGCCCTCATGATCTAGTAGGGAGGAGAATCCTCTTTAGACTTCACAGAGGACAATGGATAGGGAGAAGGTAGTTCCGAAGGTTGTGTGGACTTAGAGGGAGTTCGAATTCAGAGGGATTCAAGAGGCTTAGAGGGAGAGTCAGTCGCTCAGTGGGATCCAACCTTCAATTCCATATGGGAGAGAGGCATCTTCCAAGACTGTCAGGTAGGTGTCATGAGTTCAGATGGACATACATGACGTTTAGAGGAAAGAGGATTCTAGGAGCAGGATGTCTTTTAGGATGGGATCATGTTAGAAAACATGATTTGCTTCAGTGACAATGGATGCAACCAGTTAGGAGCATTGGAGAGCATGATTTTGTTCGGTGACAGAGGGAGAATCCAATCAAACAGCTTGGAGAGAAGTTGTGGTAGATAATCTAGTACAAGAGACATAGCTACTTCTAGGTGATGGTGGATGATGGAATGCCTCCCTCACTAAGAGGGAGTGTTGATTATTTTGTAGCATCGAGAGGCATTCCCACTTTTGGAGTGCAGTGAGAATACCTTCCTTACTAAGAGAGAGTGTTGATTTTTGTAGCTTCATGTAGGTATTCTCACATCACCCTAAGTGTTGGGCATGTGGGAATCATCATGGGAACCACATCACACTTTTAGTTTGGTAAAAAAAAACTTGGATTTGAGTGCACGCTTCATGGATTTGGTGATGGGTTTTGTGGGCTTGTGTTGGGGCTTCATGGATTTGGTGATGGGCTTTGTGGGCTTGTGTTGGGGCTTCACACCCACAAGGAAATCCTAATTTGATGTTGACTTGTGGAGGGGCTTCTATGGTGACCCCCAAGGATTTTATATAAATAAGAGAGATCATTGTGACATTATATATCATGTAGATTGTGTGGAGACATGATGGATCTAGCATAAATGAGTCTACACTTGTGCTAGGAGGATTGGTGATTTTAGCAAAGGGAAATTATTCTAGGGTGGAAAATATGTCCTAGGGGTGAGGACTCTCTATCTTCTGTTTTTGGTAGGGAAAAGCACACCACATGTGTGGGAGAGAGAGGCAATCGTAGAAGGAAGAAGTTGTACGAGTGGAGTGAGTTGTACGAAGTGTCAGTACAAGTTTTTGTACATGTATGCAGGTTGTAGTGGGAACATTTGCATACATACGTGGGTTGCTGTGAGAACAGTCATGTACATCCGCACAATTTATTATGGGCAGAAGAAAGTGCATACAAGATGATGTCAGGTGACCTTAACAAGTCATACATGTGATATGCATAAGATTTCTGGGTAGAGGAGATTTCCGTTTTCTATTTTGTATTGGAAGGACAAGGTTGTCCTCAAATTCTCTTGTTTTGAAAGGACAAGGTTGTCCTCATATTTGGTGATATTGTATTGGTTGAGATGTTTGGAAGGACAAGCTATGCCAATCTTCAAAAATCCCCTTGCTTATTCAATATTGGCTTCCCTTGCTAGTAAGGTGTCATCCACAAAATGGACATACGTTACAATTGGGGAATTGGAATATACCTTTAGGCCCTTATCTAAATTAATTATATTGCCTTTGTTAGTGCTTCTCCCAAATCAACTTCTATGAAGATGGAAAGGAAAGGGGATAAGGAATAGGTGAAGTGAAATCCTTAAAAACAATTTTTTTTTGGAGGATTTGAAGAAGTTTGTAGTTCCATCATTGATAACGACCAAATGAGGTTTTGGAAAAAAAATATTCTACCCAACATATTTTGATTGAACCCAATTTTTAGTTGAATTTTCTTTAGAAAATCCCATTAGATTGGCCTATCATAGACCTTTGTGAGGTAAAGTTTGAGGAACATGCCTTTATCCTTAATTTTGTGGAGTGGATGATTTTCTAAGCTAAATTTAGGTTATAAACAATTTGTCTACATGCTACAAAACCACCCCATTCTTCAAAAACAAGTAATTTGAGGGCTATGAGTGACACAAGACTTTTGCTATGATTTTGTAAAAAGCTTTGGTTAGGGAAATAGGTCTAAAAGATGCAAAGTCAAGAGATTTTTCATTTCTAGGAATGTCAGTAAGGAAAGTTAAATTCAAGACTTTTCTTGATTCTTCAATAGCTATTAGAAGGCCTACTTTGACTACATGCCTAGGTTTCTGATAGAAATTTACAAAGGAAGCCACTAGGACAAGGAGCTTTATTTGTTTTCAAGAGAATACAACCCACTACAATTCATCTTTGGATACACGGGCCATAAGTTTGGCATTCATATATCGATAATTATGTTTGGGATCATATTTAATAGAGCATATTGGTCCATAAGCGATCGAGTCCCTGAGTCAAACAATATATTTTTAAAGTAGCTTTCGACCTCTTATCATGATCTCTTATTTTATATCTAAATTTATGAAAGAAACTTGTACTTTTGTCTCCTTCCTTGAGTCATTGGATACTTGATTTTTGTTTTAAAAAACTCCTCTTTTATAGATTTAATCAAGGCCTTTTGAGAAAACATCTTTCTTATCTAATGTTTCCTAGTTTAAGCTATAGATTTTTCATATTTTGTATGAAAATCATGCATTTCCTTTTCCGAGTACTTCTTCTTTGAGAAGATACTCCCAAAATTTTGGAAATCCAATCCTTTAAATATTTTTTTTTAATTGATGAAGTTTATTGGAGACAATGAATCTTTTGTGCCATTTTCTAAGGGCTCTTCCACTATTTGTGAATGTTTTCCAAGTCAAGATGGTCAAACCACATTTTCCCAACCTTGAAAGAGGTATTCCTTGGATTTTCTCTTTGTATGAGATCTAAATTGATTAGCCATTGATCTAAAAGTGCCCCTATAGAAGATGAAAAAATTTAACTTCAAAGCCCTTATCTATCCATTCTTCACTTAGGAGAAACTTGACTATGTCCTCCATAACAAAAACTTCCCCCTTTTAATATTTGGTGTGTAGTTTCCATTTTTGGTTGAATAAGGGAATTTATGTTGATGGAATCAACTAGAATGGGACTATGTTTTCCATTGATTCTCCCTTTCTTTCTAGGTGCCTCCAAAGTGAGGTTTAAACAATATATTCCAATAGATGGGTTTAAGCACAACCAAATCACACATAGACATTATTGAGGAGAAAAGGGAAGTTCCATGGTTTTAAATAGAAGTTCATGCTCATCCAAAACCTTCCTTGAAAGGACATCCTCAAAACTAGATTAACTGGATTACAACATTTTGACAATCCTACTTTTCCTTTCCAGTCCTTGTGAATTCCCTTTACTAAGTGCCAAACATGAGATCTCACCTTCTCTATTTCTCTTCTTTGTGCTTTGATTCTAGTATGAGAACACTTTTGTTTTTTCTCTTTTAGTTTTATTCCCAAGGGATTTTATTTTTGTTTTAAACTCAATACTACTTGTCCCATGAGAGGATCATCATACCAAGGTATGAATGTTTAGGATAACTAGAAATATTAAAATTGAAATAAAACTCGGAGAAAACATTTCTAAGACATTATTACTTCCCCTAAACAAGAAGAAGTGTATGTTTATAGGGGAGAATTGTCTGGAAACTCCATTTACGATATTCATTATTTTGTGAATGAGGGGGGCTCTAAGGAACCCTTCACAAAATTTTAAACATTTTTGGGATTCATTTGCCACATTGAGTTGACTCTCTTCTTCAAAATTTAAAAGATTAGATATCATTTTCATAGGCATAAAGTGCTCAACATTAGGTTTTGCACCCTAGTTCTAGGTGGATCTAGGGGTTTAGATTATAGAGAGGAGGGTGCATATTTTTTCTATCCAAGAGAGCGGAGAGTGTTAGGAGAAGAAGTAGGAAGATTCAAGATAGGGGGGGGTTCATGCTTAGAAATATCGTTGCCCAGTGCCTCTTAAAGTGATGAGATTCAACAATTTTGAAGATAGATTTTCAAAGTTTTGCTCTTCTTCCTATTGATTTTAAGGTTCAAATGGTATTTACTTTAAATATGATCATATCCATGATAGAGGCAACATTTAAATGCATATTTTCATAATCTAGATCTCATCAATAAACTTTTACCTAGACTTTTAGAGTGATTTAGCAAGAATGGGTTTGATGAGGCCCAAGCTAATGCATGTCCTTGCATAGGAATCCATTTTCTTTTCAATCATAAGTTGTGAAGGCCAAATAAAGTCAGCCAAATCATCTCTAATTTCCATCAATTTAAAGGTATTTTGGAAT
The DNA here is from genome assembly GCA_009831015.1 of Picea engelmannii. NCBI lineage: Eukaryota > Viridiplantae > Streptophyta > Pinopsida > Pinales > Pinaceae > Picea > Picea engelmannii. Next base: position 88,776 of record ML815805.1, read on the forward strand.
TCATAGGGTAGGAAAGGATGCCAAAGCCAATCAATATGGGTTTTGAGCAAGATATCAACCTTGGTATCAAACTAGTATCTTGATAATTCATGTTTAAAGGCTTTTCTCAATTGAAGAACTATGATCCTCCCAAAAATTCCCCGCAATCCTTAGAGAAAAGAAAAACAACTAAGAAATATACTCCCCAGGGGTTTTATATCAAAACTATCTTTCAATTTCTAATTTGTTGAAATCTAATTTCTGAAAGGCTGACCCATCAATATATGAATCAACCATATGGATTTTAGTTTGAAAAGATCAACCACAATGCCATTAGGATCGATATGTATGATCATTGTTATCGCACAGTTTGTAGTTTAGGTTAAAGGATAAAGGATAGAGATCAAACTGGCATAACAGGAACCTTCCCCACCCAATGTCACCTCAATGGGGAGGTTCTTTCCATTTAGGGAGGTTAGCCCAGGGGAGACGTCCCCGACAACCTGGGGTTTTGAAGAGGCTAAGGTTTAAAGCAAGGTTAAAGTTTCCTCCCCACAGGTTACCACCTAGGTCAGATAGTCTGGCTAAACAACCAATAATGAAGTGTATGCCCAATTGAAAACACCTGCACGAAACAAGACAACAACAATACAATATATATATGCAGGCTATAACTCAAAGGGTTAGTACTTCAATAACTATCTGCTATCAATTAATAAGCAATGTAAAGCAATAGATACAAATGAAATCAATGTTTTGTCAATTAGCTATGAAAGAGCATCAATTCATCAATATCTATCAAGATGATCAAGCTAATAATGTATCCAATCAATAATTTGCTCAATAAATGCTTCAAATCATCAT
>ML815805.1:108936-126916 GCA_009831015.1 Picea engelmannii
AATAACCAACATGCACCTGAAATAACCAACATGCACATGCAATAATCATAAAGATCTCAAACACACAACTGAAACGCATCCAGAAACCCCTAGTGTATCAGATTTGCAAGACAAAACATTGGATCAATAGCAAATATCTTGATCTGTGGGATCGGGGATATTTTAGTGGTATCAGAGCTTTAGTCCTGCCAGCCTGTGACTAAAGACAATGAGTACAACAGAAGAACCAGATGGTTGTGAGCACGTAGGTGACGAATATGTCACTTATAGCAGGTGCAAGGAAAGAAGGTCTAGGCCTAACTTTCCTCCTTTCCCTCCCAGTTCAGAGGAAGAGGAAGAGGCGCACAGAGAAGCAAAGAGAAGAGAAGAACGCAAGGCCAAGCGTGAAGCAGAGAGGAGGTTAGGTGACATATATGAGCGACCAAAGGGCAATGGTAAGGCCCCCATGGATCCAGATGCAGCCTTCATGCAGGTTATCAATGATATGTTAGCTAGTCAGCGGACCATGTCACAGTCCTTGGCCCAGGTAGCTGATAGATTGGCTATGGCAGACACCCAGGGCACACAAGCCCCACATGCAGCATAGGGGAACTCAGGAGCAGGCAGTAGACGCCAGTTACCCACTCGCACACACACCCCTGTGAGTAGGATTCCACGTTCGTTGTTTCCCACTTTCCAGAGGGAACCCCAAGTAGCAACACAGACACCAATAGCACAGAGACCGCCCACCCATGCAGAGGACATTGCAGAGTATCGGAGAGAGTATGCAGCATTGGTCCATGACTTCCATCAGGATATGACCCTGATCGAGTATTATGGGCTCAAACTCAGGAACCGCCCTAGAGAGCCACAAAGAGGAGGGTCGCAGTCGTAGCAGCAGCAGGGGCATAACATTGACTTCATTCAGAAAGTTGGTAAACTCAATATACCTTCTTTTGATGGATTGTCCAAATGCACCGCCAGAGCTTGGGTACAAAAGCTTGACACCTACTACAAGCTCAACTAGATGACAGAGACAGAGGCCATCAGTTTCGCCACCTTACACTTAGAGGGTGAAGCACACGAGTGGTGGTATCATGGATTGGTGACATTGGGCCACAGTCGTATCACCTCCTATTTAGAGTTCACAGAGAGACTCATGGACAGATTTGAAAGGAGGGATCCAGAGATCCATTTCAGAGATCTAGCTTAGTTGAGACAAACTGGCACAGTAGAGGCATTCATCTCATAGTTTCAGAGGGTAGCAGTGGCAGTGACAGACATATCCGAGCCTCGATTGGTCATGCTATTCACAGAAGGGCTCATAAATCCCTTGAGAGGATGGGTGAAGGCCTACCGGCCTCATACCTTGCAGGATGCCATCAGATGCACTAGAGACTTGGCGGATTCCGTGCCAAAAATTAAACCATTTACCAAACCCTTTGTACCACACAGAGACAGGGATCAGAAGAATCCACAGAGGGAATAGAAGGGCAAGCCCAAGTTAGATGATGATACGAGATAGGAATTGATGAGGAAGAAGCTTTGCTTCTCGTGCAGAGACCCGTGGGTCCCAGGGCATAGATGCATGGGAAAGGGGCGGATCCACTACATTGAAGTGGAATCGGGTAGCGAGGAGGAGGATGAGGATACCAAGGCACTGGTAGACAGTGATTTAGAGGCTGAGACCATTCATGAGCCAGAGCAGCAACTAAAGAAACCTCAGATACCAGCAAGGGAACAGCCCAAGGAGGAGGCAAAACCTCGTAGAGAGGTGAAAGGGGGAACCATAGCCACCGTTTCAGGAGTACCCAGGTACAACACTCTCAGGCTCAAGGGCCTTATATAGGGGCAACACATGACAACGTTAGTTGATGGTGGGGCCACTCACAACTTCATAGATGCATCCTTAGTAGCCAAGAGGGGGTTACACACGAAGGAGTTTGAGGGATTCCATGTAGCAGTGGCAGATGGATACACGATGACTTGCTTGGACATGATCTCTGACCTAGCGGTCAAACTAGGCAACTACACCCTGACAGACACATTCTATGTAGTTGAGCTATCAGATACTGATGTCGTGCTAGGGGTACAGTGGTTGTATTCATTGGGGGAGATTGGGTTCAACTATCAGACGTTGACCATGAGCTTCAGAGATGCCAGTGGATCGAGAGTTGTCCTGAGAGGCATGCCTGCAGGGGCACCTCGAGCAGTATTGGCAAAGAGGATGGAGAGGATATTTCGTCACGGTGATGTGGCTTACGCAACAGAGTGTTTGATCACCACATGAAAGGACTCAGAGGGTAGGGAGCAGTACCATCCACATATCAGGGAGCTTCTGGATCAGTATGAGCCAGTATTTGGACCGATACCACCAGGGAGACCGCCAGACAGGGGTTTTGAGCACATGATTGAGTTAGAGGTAGGGGCTACACCGGTGATTACAACACCCTATAGACACCCCAAGAAATTTAAGGACGAGATTGAGAAAGAAATCAAATAATTGCTCGCTATGGGGCACATCAGGCCCAACATGAGTCCTTTTGCATCTTCAGTCGTCCCGGTACTGAAGAAGGATGGCACATTACGGATGTGCATCGATTACAGAGCGCTCAACAAAAAAACGATCAAGAATCAGTACCCTATTCCACACATAGATGAGTTGATGGATGAGTTACATGGGGCAGTCTTCTTCACGAAGATTGATCTACGGTCAGGATACCATCAGATCAACATCAGGGAGTAGGATATTGAGAAGACAGCTTTCCGATGCCATTTCAGACACTTTGAGTTCTTGGTCATGCTGTTTGGACTGACCAACGCACCAACCACTTTCCAGTCTTGCATGAACCACATCTTCAGAGGACAGTTGAGGAAGTACCTTTTGGTTTTCTTCCATGATATTTTGATCTACAACAAGACATGGGATGAGCATCTAGCACATTTGGGGGAGGTCTTGGATATTATGCAGGCACAGTCTTTATATGCCAAGGAATCCAAATGTGAATTTGGCATGAGAGAACTATTGTACTTGGGGCATATCATCAGTGGGCAGGGAGTATAGGTTCATCAGGAAAATATCAGGGCCATTTTGGATTGGCCAATGCCCAAGAATCTCACAGAGCTGAGAGGATTCTTTGGGTTATGCAGTTACTACAGACGGTTCGTCAAGGGTTTTTCGCAGTTGGGAGCACCACTCACAGGCTTGACCAAGAAGGGTGCTTTCCATTGGACAGAGGAGTCACAGCAGGCATTCGACAAAATGAAGGAGGTTATGAGCACATGCCCTGTTCTATCCCTTCCAGACTTCTCGCAACCGTTTATCTTAGAGTGCGACGCATCAGGGGTGGGGATTGGAGCAATTTTGATGCAGGGGGGCCACCCCATTGTGTTTGAGAGTAGAAATATCAACGAATCGGAGAGACTCTATCCTATTTACGACAAGGAGATGCTAGTGATCATGCCTGCCTTAACCAAATTCAGGCAGTATCTGGTTGGCAGTAGGTTTGTAGTGAAGACTAATCATAACAGTCTCAAGTATCTCCTTGATCAGAAAGACCTCAGTGAGAGGCAACAGAAGTGGGTCTCAATGATCCAAGCCTTTGAGTTTGACATTGAGTATGTCAAGGGAAAAAGGAATATCGTGGCAAACGCCTTGTCCAGGAGGCCAGCAGGATGTTCGATGATGGACATTTGTACATATTGGAAAGCTCATTTGTTGGTGGAATACTCCAAAAACAAATTTTCTTGTGAGGTGATGGACGGACAGGTGATTGATGATAGATAACGGGTTCTTGATAACGTCATTTTCTACAAGGACCGGATCTACTTGGTTCCAAAATCCACCCTGAAGGGGAAAATTCTGAAGGTGTGTCATGATTTGTCGACAACAGGCCATCAGGGGTACTTCAAAACATATAGGCAGATCAGGGAGAGATTCTCATGGAAGGGTCTCAAGGATGATGTGCTGAAACACATACGAGATTGCACGACTTGTCAGCAGAACAAGTCTGAGCAGACACACCCCTCAGGGCTACTACAACCTCTACCCATTCCATAGTAGAAATGGGAGAGCATTTCCATGGATTTCATTACAGGCCTTCCTAGAGTGCAGGGCAAGGACTGTATATTTGTGGTGGTCGACAGATTGACCAAATTTGCACATTTCTTCGCCATACCCACAGACTACAAGGCCATACAGGTAGCAGAGTTGTTCTTCAGGGAGGTATTTCGGTTACACGCGTTACCCAAGCAAATAGTCAGTGATAGAGACAGGCGCTTCATCAGCGCATTTTGTCAGGAGCTTTTCAGGTTGACAGGCACAGAGCTAGCCACTAGTACCAGCTAAGAGATCGTCAACAAATGGGTGGAGGGGTATCTGAGGAACTATGTGGGGGGGCAGCAATGCACTTGGGTGAGATGGTTACATATGTGTGAGTATTGCTACAACAAAACTTACCATATGTCTATCAAGATGTCACCGTTCAGGGAATTGTATGGATACGATGCATCCTCCTTTATGGAGACTATGTTTGGGGACAACAAGGTCCCGGGGGCAAAGGACTGGGTGGAGGAGAGTCAGAGGATTCTTCAATCAGTGAGGGAGAATTTGCAGTTAGCTCAAAACCAACAAAAGATATATGCAGACCGGCACAGGGTTGAGCATAGTTTTGAGGTAGGGGATTTGTTTTTTCTGCGATTACAACCATACAGACAGTCCTCCTTGAAGAGGAGCGGAGCAAAAAAGCTGAAGCCGAAGTTCTACGAGCCATACAGAGTCATCAGGAGGATAAGCAAGGTGGCATACGAGCTAGAGCTACCGGAAGGTAGTAAGATTCATAACATCTTTCACGTCTCTTGCCTTAAAAAGGCCGTGGGACAACAGGTTAGCATTTCAGAGGAGTTTCCACCCTTGGATGAGGAGGGTTAGTTGGAGCTAGTGTCGGAGGAGGTACTATAGCAGAGAGAGCGCAGATTGAGGAACATGATCATCATGGAGTGCTTGGTTAGATGGAGGGGTCTTCCAGTGGAGGATGCCACATGGGAGGGAGAGCATATCTTACAGCACCCAGGATTGATGTTGCTTGACGACAAGCAATCTCAGGAAGGGAGGACTGTGATGTCCCATTCCCTAGAATAGGCCAGCAGGGAGTGACTTAGTAGTCTATGTGTTCCCGTAGACTATAGTCAGGCACAAACAGGGAACAAGATGGAGAAATAAGGGTGAATTGATGGCTGAACGATGAATTAAGCCAAAATACTTAGGAAAAGTCACTTAAGCCTAAGTCAACGAAGAATTATAATGAAAAGGTGCTAAAGGGGGACTTAATTAATTAATTATTCACCTTAGGAGGAAAAGCACCTAGCTTAAGTGATGTCAATGGTGAATTAGGTTGGGAATGATATAAAGGGAGGAATTTGACCTAATTCCTCATTATGCATTGTTATGATTTGATGTTGAGAGTTACCAGAGGAGGAAGAGAGTCGACTTTATTGTTTTGTGGATTTCTGGAGGAAACCACCACCATTGATCAGTTTCGGTGTTGAGAGACACACCCTAGCCCATCGGAGATACCATCCAGGTATTTCATCGTACTTTCCAGGAGTATCCATTGCAGAGTGCGCAACTCAGCCAGTGAGGGCGCAAGTCAGTTTGAGGGTTTGGAGAGCTGCACAAGGTCCAAGTTCAGAGTGCAGTTTCCTTCCAACCCAGTTGAGATCTAGCCAAGGTGCTTCTATTGATCCATCTATCATCAGATTCTGACGGTGGAATCTTCCAGATCGCCTCATCCAGTCATTTAGGGCGCAGCTCATCCGACAGTACATTTGGGGTCACAGACGGAGCATCATGACAGATTCGAGGAAACCCTTTCAACCCAGTTCCACATTTGGCGAGACGATTGTTTTGAGCCATATAGCAGCAGATTCCATTGGTGGAATCATTTGGGACACATCCAGTGTCCCAGGAGGTGCGCAAACCCCCCAAGGGTCCAGATCCAGTACCTCAAAGGCCAGATCTGATATCCGACACTCATCCATTCCAGTCTAGAGACCAGGGCGCTTCTATTGGAGCAGTTTCCGACGCATTCCGACGGTCTATCCTTCTGAACGAGTTTTCCAACTGGTAGGGGTTACCGTATTTCTCCGACATCGCATATTCCTGTCGATCTATCCGTGCATGCATCAGATATGCGTTCATCTTCTGATCACGGGTATTTTTATGCTATTTGATTGTATTCCAGTGATGATCCAGGAGATCTAGCTGACGATTATACTCTATATTTCCAGTGTGTTATTGTATTTTCGTGCTTGAGTCGCATAATACATGTTATTGGGCAGTTGATATTCTTTACTTCCGCATGCATCCTTTATATACTGTTTAAACCATAAATATGCAACATGCACATGCAATAACCATAAATATCTCAAACACACAACTGAAACGCATCCAGAAACCCCCAGTGTATCAGATCTGCAAGACAAAACATTTGATCAGTAGCAAATATCTTGATTTGCGGGATCAGGGATATTCAGGGAAAAGGTGGGTTTGTGGAAAGTGGAGTCGCCAAACAAGCTTCAAGGGAACTTATCAAGGGTAGAAAAGGGAATGTTCTTCAATGGAGTCACCAGGCAAGCTAAGGGATAGAGGCTTTGGGATAGCTTGCCAAAGTGTCGTTAGGGTTCCGAAGAGGATTCAAAATCCTCCTCGGCAACGGCGCCAAAATGTTATCGCATAAGTTGTAGGTTGGGAAAAGCCCTACTTAAACCACCAAAATGGCAAGAACTAAGGAACACTACACCCAATGTCACCTCCATGTAGGTCCCGCACTTCAAGGGTGACTAGGTCACTCTAGGGAGGCGATCCCGGTGACCCTAGGGGGAAAAGGGATGTGAAAAAGGAAAGGAAAGAAAGAGGTCCCTAAGGTCCAAGATCTAGATGGAAAATGGAAAGAAAAGTCAAGTCTCAAGTGGTTTAGAGGTTGCCAAAGACTTTGGTGAATTGCCGAGATGTTGGTACCTGCGTGAGACACAAGAAGACCCACTTTGCAATGATGTATGTTAGTTGGATCAGCAAGTTAAGCTTGCTGTCCCTAATTTGCAGCAATAGATAACAGTATCAGCAAGAAAGAAGTATTATAGCTGCTTAAAAAATTGCTTAAAGTCAAGTGAGATATGCTTGAAACAAGTAGATAATGACTAGAGAAACTTCACAATTTATAGCACGAGACTTTAGCAATTAGTTGTGGCTGTCATAAATATTGTATGCAGAAGTGTTTTTGGTAGCCTTATGGATGCAACAAGCTTGTTATGACAGCAGTAAAATCAGCCACCAAAATCCTCAAAGAAGACACCCAAAAAATGCCTTAAACCTAGTAGAACAAGTTAGCAAATTTTTAGCAAGTTTTGGCGGTGAAAGCACAAGTTAAGAGTGACTTTATCTTAGAGTTTCTGCAGTAGTATGCAGCCCTAATGGCTGTAGAAAATGATGGAGCATATCAGACAAATCAACCACTAAAATTTAGAGATGATCAGCCCAAAAGATATGCCCTAATTGGTAGGTTAGGTGAGTGAAGATAGGGAGAGTTTCTAGGGTTAGTTTGTGAGGTATTAGTGGTTAGGGTTAGGGTTTTCTGCAACCTAATGGCTGTAGGAAACAACTTAGTACAACAATGAGAATTTGTGGAAGAAAGAGGATTCCCTAAGGGAAGAAGAATCCCCAAGGCATCAAGATCACTATCCCAAAGAGACAACTTTAAACCTTGAAATTTTCACATTTACCAAGGAAACAATTTATTTCTCCAATGCAATAAGTAAATGACCAGTGCCTTTAAAAATGGGTTAATGGAGTCAAGAAAAGAAAGATCTAGAAGTACTACCTCCTTGGGGGTGTAAATCCTCTTACTCCCCAAGGCAAGTATCTCTAGCTAGGGTTTAGGATAAGAGGGTGTATGCCCTTATACTTCTCTTAGCAAACCCTTGTTAAACCAATAACATGTAAGCATAAAATGATGGAGACTAAGGTGGGGGTGTATGCCCTTATACTTCCCACCTAGCTCTAGCAAATAATCTTGAATTGAAAAATAAATGATAGCAACAATGTAGAAACCTTACCAATTCAAGGTAAAAGCTAAGACAAACCACCATAAAAGCTAGAGAAAAGCCTTCCAAGGCTAGTGCATCACTTCCATCAACCAATAATCCAAGACATACCCATAAAAAAATCCCAAGAGAGAGAACTAGCCAAAGAGGGCGAAAATTTCAGTCCAAGAGCCTCTCCAAAGAGGAGAGTTATGATAAAATGAGATCTTATGATCTCTTATTTATACAAAATGTCACTAAGATAGTTTGTCCACATAATTAAGGGTAAACCACAAGACTAGGGGTCAACAACCCTAATCTTTCCCCTTTTACAAAGTAATATTAAACAATTCACTTTAATTTCACTTTTGCACAAATAAAACCCTAGTTTATAAAGACGTCACCCCTTTAGGGGACGTTTTGGCACTAGGAGAAGGTTGTTGGTGAAGGAGTGTAGAAAGGCTTCCCAAAGCCACATGTCAAGCATCCAAATAACTTCCTTCATGGTCAAAGCCTCAAACCCCTCAAACCGTTCTTGTGCCAATGCATGTTAACCTCACCACCAAACCCTAACCCATCTAGGTGATATCATTCCTCTAAAGGTGACGTTTTGCCTCTCCCAGGCAAAACGTTTGGCATGTGAGGGCTAGGTTGTGTCGTCCAAGTCATATTCTAGGCCTTGAAAGTTTGATCTCTCTCATTTGGCATGTAGGCCCTTGGCATCAACCTGTGGGCTTCAAGCCCCATGGAAGTCCTGGTATCCCCTATCCTAGGGATAACTATGGAGATTGTGTCTCGAGACCCATAAGTACTAGACATGGAGTACCGAGAGCCATTTTGACTTGAGCTTGGCCTTGGAGGGCCCATCTTTTCTTCAATGCCTCCTATCTATCAGCAACAACAACATCCATCCCATCGGCTTGCTTCTAAGGTAGCAGTGGGTCTTGGTCCAAGAGGTAATGAGTCCGAGTATCATGGTATGTGTCACTCTGATTCTCAAAACATTTGAATATGTGCATTGAATTCTCTTTTCTTTTATGATGTTTGCTTGAAAATTATGCCTTTTAACTTGTCCATACCGGGGGGGGGATGACAGAGTGCCCTAGTAAGTTGGTCCCCTTAGGAATGAGTTGCGGGTCTATGAAAGGTCATTGTCCATTACTTCCACACTTATCACTTTTCATCATTTTCCCTCTCAACTATCCCCTACATTGGTTCGGGCATTGGGTTTGCCAAGCTAGTAAGGGGTGTACTTTGCCTTGTGGGAAGAAGGGGCTAAAGGCCCAAAGGGTAAAAGTAGCTAGAAGAAGTTAAAAGACAAGATTAAACCTTGATATGCTTCGCCCAGGGATCCCCGAGAAAGCAATAAAAGTCTTCTCAACAAGAAAAAGGGGGGACCCATAAAATAAAATAAAACTCAAGACCTAGTTGGTGGATAGGGGGTCTCATCATGAGCCAGCCTATTAGGTCCATGGGCATGTAGCGGTATGACACTAATATTCATCTAGTTACCACGCCAGGGTAGTGGTTCTTGGTGGCATAGCCAAGAGAAAGGGGGTCTCATCACGAGTCATCCTTCTCATCTCCGTGAAATGCTTGTGGGTAATGTTGTCACCACTGGTCACCACGCTAGAGCAGTGTCCTCCAGCTATTCTCTTGAAAGAAAAAGCGATAAGACAAAGAGTAAAAAGGAATTGAATGGGCTAGGAAACACTTGCATCCATGACAAGGTGAAAATCACCCACTACAGAGGCACCCACAAGTAAGACCTACATTTCCCTCTTATCACTGCACCCCTTGCCCAAACATCCCCTACACCATCTCATGCATTTACATGACCTAGATTGGTCTTCACCTGGAAACACCCCACACCTGAGGAGGATGAGCCCAATAGGACATCCTGAGACCCTCTCCAAACCTGGCTTGTTAAATAGCATAACGTCTTTGAGCATTTGTCTGGGTAAAGGGGGGTTTGATGCCCATGTTTGGGTAACTTGATTATTATATGTGATTGACATTGCTATGATCCGTGTTGACTTATGAGCCCATGGAGGGCGTGCTTTTTGTTGTTGCAGGACCATGCCCGAAGGACAAGTACATATGGGGAGATGATTAGCTCGGACCTCTATGGGGCTAAAATCCCACCAAATGGATGTTGAGACCCCAGCCAGGGGCAGAGAGATACCGGAGGCTTGCACCAGAGGAAAGGGAGGAAATTCCACCAGAGACACTTTGGCAGGCCTGGACCCAGGGGGGTTTTTCCCTCCCACCATGACGTTGGCCCTTGAAGGCCCATGATGTCATCATTTTGAGCCTTGACATCATCCAGTTGGGGTTTTAGGCATGAGTACAGCTTGGTTGGCACGTGTGGCAGTTCCTGAGGGGTTTTGAGCCCTAACGTTTCACTTTGGAGGCCTAGCGTTCCAAGAAGGGGCCCAACATCACCCTAGGAGGGGCATGACTTTAGCCCTAAAATTTAAAATTAGGGTTTTAATTGTCAATTTTATGTAAAACTGGATTTTTGATGTAAATTGGCCATGTCGGCTTTTTTTGACTTGTTATCGCACAATTTGTACTTTGATAGAAGAGAAGGTAAATGGAAAGCAAATTGGCGTAACGGGAGACTATCCTATCACTTTCACCTCAATAGGATATCCCTTTCTATTTAGGGTGGTAGGCCCAGGGGAGACGTCCCCGGTGACCTGGGGGTTTGAGAAGGCAAAGTCAAAGTGGCTAGGTGAAGATCCCCTCAACCAAGTCACCATCGATCAAAAAGTCCGGTTTTATAACCAATGAAGAGATAATATGTTTAAATTTGGGGAAACATGTGGGAACATGTTTTGAATGAGTTAAGGGCCCAAAAGGCAAGGTGGCAGCTATAGGATGATTCCTATTAGTCAAAGGCTATGCACATGGCATGTGTAATGGATTAGGAGCATGTGCTCAGAAGGAGGTGTGCACCTCTCCCTTGAGGTGGCACATTCTCAAGAGGAGATCTTCTCCCAAATATGTGACTCGCCCTCTCCTTCACCTAACAGTTGCAAAGTGGCAGCCCTATGATACTTGGCACTTGGGGAGAGCTACAACTCGTCCCTCCTACCATTCCACTTGTCCTCACTCAAGAAATGTGCCCCTCACATGTGGCACACGGATTTGCCTTGGGAAGTGCGCCCTTCTTATTATAAATAAAGCACTCCACCCATTGTACAAGCTAGTTGGAGCTTGGGATTTGATGCTTGCTATTGTAATACTCTTGTAACACTCTTTTGGAAGATTGAATAAAAGACTTTGGAGGTCTATGGTCATTGTTGTAATGTGTGGATGCTTGGACAATTGTGCATGATCTTGAGGTAACTTGGTATTTGATTCAATTTTTGTATATCTACTTCATATAAAGCCTTGAATGTGTGTTAACGCACGATAGGATAGGATTTATTCAATTTGTTTATTGCTTAGATCCTATTATCTTCCTATATTCAGAGATTTAAAAGAGGCATATTTTTTCAATGAACTAATGTGTGTTTTCCAAGTCTCTTTTGTAGGAAATACTTTTTTCTAACAAGTGTTTGCAAGGATTGGATAAGATCAAATAGGTTATTCAAGCTTGGAGGAGAGTGGGATAGGAGATCCATCTTTCAAATTCTTCAAGAGATCAACAAGAATTTCCCTCTTTCATTGACCAAAGGACCCCATAGCCCAAGATTCAAGCTTCAAAAAGAAGACCCTCTCTTTCTCTATCTCTCTTTCTTAAATTTCAATTTCCTCTTTAGTTACTTGTTGTTTTGCATGCAAATAGATTTTAGTTTCAAAGATAAAAATAAGTAAAATATTATGCATGCATGATACTTTAGATCTAGGCAAAGTTTCATTTCATAATCAAAGCTAGATCTAGAAGTAAATTTCATTTTTTGCATAATCTTTATTTTAAAAAAATTTAGGAAAAAAGTGAAGTGGTTGTATTGCTTAGATCAAGTTGTTTAGTAGTCTTTGCTTGTTGTTTTATGACACAAAATAAAAGCAACTAAAAGAGCCATCCTTTAGTCTCTTTTAATAAGTCAAAAAGTCATAAAAATCTTTTTTTATACTTAGAAAATTTTTAGGAAATTTGAGCTTAAGTTTTGTTTTTGTTTTTTTTAATGCACTCTCCAAGTGTCTTTTAGGTGAATTTGAGCTAATTTGTTCGTTGTTTCCTAGCAGGTCATCGAATAAAGAGGGATAAACTCTGCCCGATTTGACCAAGATTGGAGTTGTTTTGATCCCGAAAGTGAACCATTGAAGATTAGTTTCAAAGAAAACCTTGTAATACTTGTGATCCCAAGTTATAAGGATCACAAGTCTTCCAAAAAAAAAAGACAATTGTAAAGTAAATCAATAAAATAAGTGACGCTAAGGAGGCCTCACTCTTTTCTTTTCTCCCCTAAGGGGGGAACCGGTGTGGTGGTGTGTTCAGTTTTCATGCAAGATTTCATCTTCTTGCTTAAAGTTTAATTTGTCTCATAATCTAAAGATCAAGTAAAAGGAATCATTTTCACAATTTTAAAGAACTACACAACCTTCATAGATTAGATTTCAATTTCAATCACAATAATCTTTCATTGTTTAGTTAGTTTTCATTTTCAGTTTTTTTGCAATTTATTTGGTAAATAAACCGTCTCCTTGGCTCCTCCAAAGAGGTTGGTCAGTGAAGACACTAGTAATTACAAAAATTTTCAATTTCAATGTTTTGCTTATTTGTTTAAAATAAGCAACTCCCCTCAACTCCCAGTGCGGTTCCTGACCCTTCTAGTTGCGAGCTAGTCTCGATCTGCTGGGAGTAAGTTTCATACACGTTGGGCTGGTCAGTGGTGATAGAATAATTAGGGAAATCTCAATAGTTTCTACTTTAATGCGCGGGAAAACACCTAAAGGGAATCTGTGAAGTAAGGCGGGCCCTCTCGAGACTGGGCTTCCCACCCATTTTGGACATCCGGTACCTTTAGTGAACTTACTGGTGAGGTCCCTGGGGCTTCGGTAAGTTCTCCGCAAGTTTCCAAACAAATAAGTAGCCTCTAAAGAGGCCACGCAAACTTTCATTAATCTACCATTAATTTACCTTAATAAAATACGCAATCTACATTGCATGCGATACCTTTAAGGCACTGGTCTCATTTACACATTTTGCAAAGCCATATGCTTCACATTCTTTTTCAGTCATTTACTTGGAAGAAAATTTGAATTCACTTGCATCTAAAAATTGTGTCTTAAGTATCCTTTTATGCAAGTGTATGTTTGATATATATCGTGGTGAATAATTGATCTATGTATATTTTTGCTTTATGTTGGTTAATGAAAGAATAAACTCCTAGATTCATTTCTTGTACTTAGTTTAGTTCAATCCTTAGTATATTTGTTAGGGACTACCCCCCCTTGGCTTCGCTAGGAGTTAGCCTAGACGAAGGAGTTGAGGATTAGGCGACAACACCTTAACTCTCACTTGCCCCCAAGAACACACCGAGTGGATTGAAGATTTATTCCATGTCTCCCAGGTGTGTATAAGGCGGCAACATGTAGAAAGGGGAGTTGTGGCTGAAACATCAACATCCTCACTCTCAATATCCTCCTCCCCCTTGCCCCTGCTCCTCATGTAACCATTCATGTGCCTCCTCCATAACAAGCCCCTTGGCCTCCACCCTCCACCATGTAGATTTTAATACGCACGCACACACATCAATGTAAATCCAAACCATTACACACCAGATATGCAAAGTTTTCTCATGTATATATCATCTAAGGGTGAATATAGAAAAATGGAACTAAGTGTGATACATACTTGAAACAAAATACATTAGCATTAAGGCTCTAAATGGCCTCCAAAGTCCACAAAACAACATGCTACCACAAATAATTACACATCATCAAAATCATCCCCTATATTGGAATCCTCATCATCAGTAACATTGTCTATCTCCTCCTTTGACCTCTACCTCAATCCTTCAGGGACATCAGTAGTAGGGCTTGGTGCTATTGTGGATACAAGTCCATCCACCCTGTTGTTTCTCAAGCCAACAACCTCTAGTTTTGATGAAATAGGCTAATCGTGTATTAACATGAGGCAAAAAGATTGACCTATCAAATCAGTGGTTTTGGCTCAAATGAAATGTACATCGAGGGCTTGGTGCTCTTGGTTAAATGTCAATCACACACCCTTGTATTGGAATCACTTGGGAGTGCAGTTCTAGAACGAAAGTGCTCCCAAAACCCATGCTTCTGACACCCTACTTATGATAAGTCACCCCTTCACCAAATGGCACGACTTATCATTTTTGGTTTGTATTTATAAACACTCCATTGTAATTGTATTGATCATCCATCAATTCGATATCAAATATGTATTTTATATAATCTTTTATGTGCTTTGTAGGGATTTATTTTTCACTTTGTGTGTAAAATATGGATTTATGAACCATCCAGTTCATAACATTGGGTCAACTTCTATTAATATAATTTTACAACAATTCCCTTAATGTAAAAAAGAAAAATTGACAATTTACTTGGAGAATACCTTTATGGACAATATAATAGAGTTGAAAGCAATATCCAATAAATGGTGCTTGTTTCTTAGATTTTAATATTTGAAAAAATCTATTAATTATGTGTAATAGGAGGTGTTGTCGTCCTAATACACAATTGCAAACATGAGCAAAGTCCAGCTCACTTAGTGTGTCTTTGGAGGCACAATGCCTAGATTCACAGTCCACATTGTCACCTTGACTGGAACCTCTTCCTTCTAGGCTTACTCTTAGGGAAGCCAAGGGGGGTAGACCTTAGTTACTAGATGTGATTTAACTTTGAAGTTCTAGGAGTTGGTTTTAATTTGTTAAAGGTTAAGGGGAAAACTAACCTATGATGCTAAGGCAGCAAATGCAAAGTGCAGGATTTTCAATTACAAGAAAACCCTTCCCTAAGTCAGCTAAGACTAGTGCCTAAAGGTTGGGCAAGGGGTCAACTAAGTTTTGAGCGGGTTCAATTACAAGAGATTACAAGTAAAACTAGATTACAATCATCCCACAACAAAGATACAATTACTTACACAAAGAATAAGAAATGCTACAAGGATACAAGTAATAACAAGTGCTTTGAATGTGAGCAAAAGATATTCAAACCATTTAAATCATTCACATAAAGCCAAGCATGCCCCAATAAGAATTGGACTGCTTTTCAATGGCAACCACTAAAGCACTCAAGACTCAACAAGATGATGCCTCCTCAAATGGGATGCGCAACTTCTTCTTGAATCACAACACAAAGAGCATGAATTGAAAGATATAAACACTTGGAAAATCAATGCTCATGAGATATAACACTTAGATTTTTTAAAACCACAAGATTGCATAATAGATTGAGAAATGTAAATATGTTTGCAAAATAGACTTCTAAACAACCATCAAAGGATATGCCAAAGTAAAGATTGTCTAGGAGACTAAGTGGTTAGGGGTTGTTTAAAGATTTGATAAATTTTATTTGCCCTCCCCCTAACTAAGTGTTGAACCTTAATCCTCTTCCTATTGCCAAAAGATTGTCGGATACTCAAGATAGTAAGGCAACGAGGCCCACCCTAGCTTTCACGTTCAGCCCTAAAGTAAGAGTACTTCCCAGAGAGGACACACACCTGGTGCGCCACGAAACAGTCCCCTGCCACTACCCTTCGTTGTTTTCCTCAAACCCATTTTAGATGGTGAAGATGGTGGAATTAGGTTGTCCTAGTTGATCTAAAATGTTATTATGACTTATGGGTAAGTCTTAAGATGTGTTGTGAGTGTTTTAGATGAATTTTAGGTGCCCAAAAACAGTGATTTATCCTCAAAACCGAAACTGTTATGACGGTCACAATGTGTATTGCAGACTATGAAATTGAAGACTAATACCACATCTAAAGCATGAATTGAAAGCTGAAAGGATAAAATTCATTCACTTAACCATGTCATTCACCATTCAATGTGTAAACTTGAAAGAAAGATGTGAAGTGAAGACAAGAACAACTTGCCAATTATAACAGGAAATTACTTTAGATTCTATCACTTAGCCACACAAGTTATCCCATTAAAAGAAAGCTTGTTGAAGATAGAAGTACTTGCTGAAAAGAAAGACTAGATCCTACACCACTCACATGTCCATGAGTACCATTGCAAACTTAAGTGAAAACTGAAAAACGTGAGAGATATGTTTGGCCAAGAATAGATCACCACTTAAACATTGATATATGTTGCATTTAGATGGCTATTACTTAAAAATAGTGAAACTCAAAGCATGTAAACGAAGCTATGCATCTAAGATTTTGAACTAAGATTAGCATATGTGTGATATCTAAATCTAGAACATTTTAAACATGTAAGCCATAGAAATCATCAACATATTGCCATCCTAGCCATACGATATAGAGATGTCTCTCCCAAGGTGTAGGCAAGCTAATTTTAAACAAAACTTGAAATGTAAATGAGCAAACCACTCACAATGGCACCAGGTGGAGGCAAGCCTACCAATGTTGTGCCAAAGAGGGTTGGAAAGAAAAACTTGAACAATTATTATTATCCTAGCCACACAACCTTGTCTTGTGGACAAGTGGGGCAAGAAAATAAAAAATGTGCTTCAAAGAAATCTAAAATCTAGCCCAATGATTTTGGGGGGTTGGCCTATCCAATCATTCTCCCAAGGTGTAGGCAATTATAACTTGCTGAAATGAAATACAAGAATGCAAAAATGATACAAGAGAATGCAAGCCTCAAGGGAACTTCCCGAGGACTTGTTACAATGCTAGAAAAGATGAGAAAGAGAAGGGGAAAGTTACCCAACTAGTGTGGAAGCTTTTGAGGTGTTGTATGGGTGGATTTGTGCAGCATATCCCCTTGTTTTTGGTAAGAACCTGCAAAAACCAGCAAGCAAATGCTTGTTGGACATGTTGCACAACACAACAAAGTTAAGAAAAATTTATGTTTTTTACGCAGAAATTTTTCACATAAAATCTCCAAATGAAAGTATAGTTTATGTGACCTATCTAAGATGATTAGTTTACTAAAATATGAATGAAGAAAGAACATAAAATTCAAATTACAAAACTTGGAGTTTGAGAAAGCTTTGAGGGAAGACTCGTTCTTGAGGCTTTCCCAACAATCCCTTGAAGTGAACCTGCAAAACTCAAGGCAAAACGTGAAGCATGGAAGTAGATAATATGTATGAATAGACTAACAACATGAAATACTTCAAATGATTAGCTATCCAACCTATATAAACTAGCAAGAATACTCTTTATCAATCTACCCTAGCAAACTATGCCAAACATCTACTCAATGCTACACAAGAAACTTAAATATCACAATGTCACCTCATATGTAAGAATCCAACCAGAATACTCTTGGTGTTTCCAAAATCCTCCAAAGCTTTATTAATCAAATGGGAGAATGTTGCAGCAACAAGTTGCTCCAAGACTCAAGAGTAAATGAGATGGAAGCAAGAGGCAAAGAGCAAGAGAGATGGGGATAAATTTCAGTAGAGTAACACTAGCTCAAAGAATGGTGAGTGAATGAGTGAGGGGAGGCTCTCTTTTATAGCTCAAGAGGCAAAGTGAACCCTCTTGGATAAGAGCCATGTGTCAAAACCCAAGCAAATGAGAGAATCTCAAGGAGAGGGGCGCCCCACTTAGGGTTTTGTTGAGGATTGGTGACATGGATGAGTGATTTGGCAAGTGGGGACAAGGAAATGGTGATGTGGGAGGCTAGGAGGGGTGCACTACACATGAGAGGGGCCTGTTATCCCCGATATCTAGGGATAACTAGGAGATCATGTCTCGAGGCCCACATGGTCCTAGACATGGAGTACCGAGAGTAGGAGCTACCTGAGCATGGTCCTGGAGGACCCTTCTTTTCCTTCTCAGCCAGATTTGTCCTGC
>ML815806.1:24592-35391 GCA_009831015.1 Picea engelmannii
CTTCTCATTTTTACCACTTGCCAACAATGTGAATGTGAACATAACATTCATTAAAACCTGAAATGATGAAGAGATGATATGATCATTTGATTCTACTCGACTTCCGCTCCCATATGTGAACTCACCAATTCCTCATGAAAGGCAAATTGGGAATTATCTAAGAGTATATGTCTATGGGATCTCGATGATCCTTGGTTTTATATTGATTTGAAATAAATCCAAATTTTGCTCATGAGGATGTACGTTCTTCTTTTCCACAGAAATAATGGGTGTCTTCAACACACACACACTTTTCTGGAGCATGTAAATTGGAAACCGATGGAAAATGCTTCTATTCCAAATTCCCAACAAAGTAGATGGCATCCTACAACCATGTACAACTCATACAACCTTCGTATAACCCACCAACTATTGATAAGATGGCTTAGAGAGAATCCTGTGACCTAAGGAAAAGATGAAATGATCAACCAATGGAGGAATCAACCCATGCAAGTGAGCAATTGACCCAATGAGTGAGAGGACGATTCAAGGGATGATCATTCCACCTAGAAAAGGGAGAAAAACGCTCATCTAGTTTTAAATGTCCAACAAACATGCGTACAACTTATGGAGATGTGTGCAACCTATGGAAAAGAGTGAAACCTAGGTAAGATAAATTCATCTCAAAGGGAAGATAAAATCACCAAACAATCATATTAAAACAAACTGGTAACTCAATGGGCAATGGAAACTGGGAATAACAACTATTTGATCATAACCCTCGATCTCCCTAAGCAATGGATAGACGGACAACCTCTCTTGGAAATTAGGGTCGACCAAGTAATTGACAATAATGAATTTCAAGGAATGATTTTTTTTTAACCTAGAGTGCAAAGCCATTGGTTTGAGAGAGAAAGATATCGATTGACTAAATCATTGTGGCTATTGAGATTCAACTTTCCATCAAAGTAATCCACATGACAGTGCTAGAAAAAACCAAGCAATTTCTAACCACATTGATTCAGATAAATCAATAACTAAAATGCCTGATTAATTCAATATAATGGTGAATCAATTAAGCAACATGGAAACGTCAAAATGCACACACACTAGACACATGGAGAAATTATTTATCCTTGAACCAAAATGGGAAATCAACTTTTTATGGACTCAACATTTCATTCGGCCATCTATGGTTACAATGTTGTTCATCCTCCTCTCCCTGGACAAAAGACCCATTGGGAGTGAAATTATATGAGGAAATAGGGATAGCTAAGGGGTAGGGAAGGAAAACATACATGGATCTTCACTTCCCATCCCTCATCCTTCTCTTCTATTCCTCTTCTTTTCATTTAATTATTTTTTTACTTTTCTCTCACTCTTGTCTCATTGTGTTTTACATTTACTTGATTTTATAATGTTTAATAAATATTCTCTATTTGCCAAATTACATTGTAGGCAATAAATCTTACGCCCGTTCATCAGTTCAGATCCATTTTGGATCACACCTTCCTATTGAAAGGCTTTTTTGGTCTCCAAAATCTCAAGGAACCCAATCTAGATCAGTGTACTTATGTCTTCTTCTTTGGAACATGGATATGACTCTTGCTCTTGGAAACAACTTTGAATTTGACTCTGGCTCATGGATTTGGCTACTGAATCTCATCCCTCGCTATGGATCTAGATATTGTTCTGGATTGCCTGTTCCCACATCGAAATTATTCTCACTAAATCTCAGCTCTGAGAAATCTCACTATCCGAACTTTGGAATCAACACTTATTCCCATCTCTCTCCCTGTCTTAGAGACTATCCACCTTGGCAGTCATGAAGCCAACTCGAATGATGGTCTTCCTTTTCAGTGTGACCCAAGCATGCCGAAATCACATAACAATTCCACAAGGGAAGTGTGGTTGCACTCATATGCTAAGATCGATTTCTTCCTAGCATGGAAGCAACTCTTCAATGCTTGTACATGCTTACAAGAATTCATGGAGTTCTCCAGAACTATTGCAATGTTCTTGACCTTCCTGCACCTGTCTTCGACACAAATTCATAATAGGATTCTTTGGATGCAATATCCGAAACAAGAATTGGAATGTGGCTTGCCTGTGGTATGTGGCTTGCAAGATGTCTCAAGATGGCGTTTCTTCTAAAAGAATGAACAAGCCACTGAGTACCAACAATTGGTAGCATTATGGCCTCTCCTCTTACAACAATGAAAAACAAGGAATGTCTTGTTTGAGGTAGACCTCTCAGTCTTTTTCTTCTTGTTTCCTTGGTTGATCTTCTTGCTTCTTTATCTGAGTGAAAGTGTAGGTCGAGTCTGTGAACTCTCCTCATTATTTATCTTCTGCAATCTACCACAACAAGGATGAGTTGTGTTAGCACCAGATGCCACCTCTGGATTGTGCAGAGGTAAGCCTAGTACCCATAAGTTTGTATGTCACAATGAATAAAATTAAAGGTGGTCTAATAGACACTGTCTTAGGATTATATCGTTCTAAATCAAAAAACTGGGTTGGCACACATATGCAAGTGAGGTCTTGATCTAACTTTAGTCAGTGATTTGCTGTAAAAGGTGAGTAGGGGGAAGAGCTGGTGAGAAGATGTAAGGGCCTGCTATGGACATCCGGTCTTCCAACATCCTGAGGAGGAAAATCTTCGAGAATGGGATCCTCTTGGACTCAGAGCTTCAAAATCTAAGATATGTCTAAATGACATAGCCACAACAACAGGATGATCGAACCAACATCGCAATGCTGCTGTAATAGCTCGACTAGATCCTCCAATTCTTAGCTACTCAGTATAAGAGGGGAAAATGTAACACAGGAAACTGATTAAAACTGTGAAGATATTGTAGTGATCAAACCTGCGTCGCAGCAACACCACCACCCTTGATTGGATCTTCCAATTTCGAGTGTCTTAACATAGAGTTTACAAAGAGATGAAAAGAGGTTGACTTTCATTAAACAAGAAATCTCAAATACATAGCATAACCAAAGAACCAGAGGCCTCGTTAAAACTTTATAAGCGGGAGCGTAGCTCTACCATTGACACTTACAAAATATAAAACATGAGTATATATACTTAGAAATGCTAACGTCCAGCAGGGATGGAATTGGACCCCTGCATTCAAAGCTTTGCGTTTCTTCTCCTTCTGTCAGACTGCACAATATTTCCTTTGTCACACCCAAATCTAAGACAATATGGGTTTTGCAGGAAAATTTCATGATAGGGTGACCTTTGGGCTGATAGCCCGCCTCCACGACTAGTGCTTCCATGCTTCCTATTTATGGTTGAAACTAGGTTTCAACCACCTTCTTCAGCTTCATTAACTATCCTTATTGGGATTAGGACAAACCCAAACATCCATGAAAGCTCTTAAGCATCACCCCTGGCCTACTGAGTTAAACTTAGCACCTTGAAACCATGTTGTCTTCTTACGCACCCAATACAATGCTCTCGGCTCGTTTAGCGTGGTTCTTCCCAATTGCCCCATGTGACAGTGGGATTTGACCTTATGCTTATCCCACATGATATTTCAAAACTTCTCATTTCAGGAGTTTTCTCTCCACCTTGGCTTTAAAATAGAAATGCCTGAAATCGCGAAACAACCGCTGAGATCGACAATCAGACTCGCTTCAAAATTGATGGCTATGATCACTCCTCTGATAACATGAAATGATGACTATGTGATGAGCGCTAGCCCCCTTTTCCTGAACCTGCTTCCTCTGTTACCGGGCGCTAGAACCATGAGCCCAACCCCTGGGAGCTTTCGCGATTTCGTGTTTCGGGGAAAAGAGATGCTGCTCCGGGGAAACCTTCGATTTCCAAAATAGCGAAACCAGGGTTTGACATTTCGGGGCTTAGGGATATGGGTGCACTTGTTGATGAGAACCCCAAAATGTCGATTCCTGAAATCGTCGAAGTCAAATCATCGGCCCTCTGCTTCTCACAAACGGATGGCCCAGATCTAATTCTTTGATTGACCTCTGATCTCAGGCCTCTGCCCTGGCACTAAAATTTTGGCAACTTGACAACCCCAACTACCCGATGACCATCGATCTACTCCATCGATGGATCCTAACCGTTGAAAATTTATCTTTGCCCGCTCACTTGATTTGTGTCACTATATAACCGCTCTCAGTGCTGCAAATAGTGACAATGAAGACTTGGACGACATGTCTTAGGTTTGGAAAAACAAAGACTGAGTAGTGGAGGTAAAGTGAGAAGTAATCGGTCGTAGGGGAAACAGAGAAACTTGAGGATGATATCTCTCAGCCAATTTCGACAAGGAAAACCAGTCGACCAAGGATGAAGGCAAACAACAAAGAGAAATGTACGTTGGAAAGAGAAATCTATGATTGGGTTTGCACAAAGGGGAAAATACAGGCAAAAATCGCAGACTTAGGCCACAACCACCATCCATCAAAACATGACAATCTTAATTGGTAACATTTGGCTCCATGGGGGATGACATGCTCCCTGCGAGCTGCCAAGAACACGCAACTCTAGTGCCTTGCTTTGGGTTATGGACTTCTATTAAAACCAGACAAAATAAACAGAAATGGTATTTACAGTGGTGGGATATCGGTTGTGGCTTTTAAACAAAAAACCTTTTCAGGAAGTGCCCATTTACAGGGCCAACAAAAACTTCATCACCCTCCAGATTCTGCAGCTTGTAAGTGTTATTAGGAAATGACTTTGAAATCATGAAGGGTTCGATCCAAAGGGCCTTGAATTTTCCATGCTTGCCCTTGTCCTACCTAGGGGCATCCCATTTGAGCACTAGATTTCCCAGTTGAAAATCCTCTTTTCTGCTCTCCCTGTCAAAGGCCTGCTTGATTTTCTGCAGATGGTCATGTGCTCTGTCCATCACTTGCTCTCTCGTCTGTTGTGCTTCTACCAGCTGATGAATCCTCCTGATCATATCATTGGGCTCTTCCTAACAGTCTTGGAAGAACTTTTACACTGGCAAGGCGAGCTGAGAGGGAAAAATTGCTTCAGTCCCATATACAAGCTGGAAAGGAGAGATGCCCAGGGACCGTTTAACTGTCGCTCTATCAGCCCACAAAGAAAATTTGAGCTTCGAATCCCATGCTTTTTTGTTGACATTCTTTTAATGATTTTGATGAGGATTTTGTTAGAGGACTCTGCTAATCCATTGCCTTGCGGATAGTAGGCGTAGAGTGGATCAACGCAATTCCGAACTGCTCATAGAATTGGATCAATGGTTCAACTTTGAAATATGCAACGTTATCGGTGACAATTCTTCTCGGACAACCGAACCTTGCGATGATATCCTCCAGGAAGTTGATGATTACCTTGTGGGACACACTCCTTGTGGGGATATCTTCTATTCACTTGGTAAAATAATCGGTGGCAGTCATGATCCATCTATGCTGACCACTAGATGTAGAATGAATATCTCCAATGAAATCTAGGCCCCATTGCTGGAAGGGCCCTGAAGCAACCAAAGGTTTCAATGGTAGGGGCTTAAGATGCCACTTTCCTGAGAATTTCTGACATTTAGCACAAGCTCAAGCTTTTGCACAAACATTAGTGAACAGAGTAGGCCATAAATAACCAGCCTTGATAATTTTATGGGTTGTCGTTCTCCAGAAGTGATGTCCCCCACACAAACTATCATGAAAGTTTGACATAATCCTTTGTGCTTCATGTGGGTCTAAACATCTTAGAAGTACCCCCAAGGGGTCTTTCCAATATAAATATTTATCAACAAGGCAATATTTAATTGCTTTGAGCTTTAAATCCCTTGCCTTGTTCCTTTGCATGCCATCGGGGGTCCGCAATTCTTTTAGAAAATATATTATATCCTTGTACCAAGGACATTATGCTAATGGGGGTTTGCCTGAGCATTTGTATCATATGGTTCAGCCTGTTGTTTTTCTGAGAATTCGTTGATGAAGCTTACCCCCAAGGCTTTGCAATTAGATTCGGTCAACAGTCTGGCTAAACCTTGACCTTTAATCAATATGGTGGGCTTTATCTCCAGGTCAAATTCGATGATTTTGGCAATCCATCGGCTCCTCCTTCCATCTATGTCCGACTGAATGAGAATTTCCTTCACAACAGTTGAAGGGACATATGCAACGATTTTTTACTGCAGGACATAGACTCTGAAAGCCTTGAGAGATTTAACCAAAGCATAGGCATGCTTTTCCATCATGTCATATTTTACCTCAACATCTCTCAATGCTTGACTGAAAAAGGAGATGGGCTGCTCCAACCCTTCAACATTCCTCTGTAGTAGAACAACCGCTACAGTGTCAAATGAAGCAAATGAGAAAATAAGCAAATCCTTTGAGTAATCGGGACTGATAAGAACGGGTTCCTCAGTCAAGGCCTTCTTTATCAGATCAAAGGAATTCTGAGATTCAACAGTCCATTTAACTTCATTTCCCTTCCTTAACACGGCTTTTATAAGCCTTGCCATCTCAACAAAATTGGAAACAAACCTCCTCAGAAAATTAATTTTTCCCAGGAAATATTGGAATTCTTTCTTAGATCTTGGGAGTGACAAGGTTTGAATTGCTTCAACTTGGTTGGGATCAATCTTGACTCCTTCGAATGATACTATGTGGCCCAACATCTTTCCCTCCTTCATGGAAAACATAGATTTTTTGGGATTTAAGGAGAGACCAAACTTTCTGCATTTCAAGAACACCCTTCTCAAATGCTCACAGTGCTTTCTGTCAGACCTGGAGAATTCTGTAATGTCATCCAAACAGATGACCACAAACTTGTCCCTTTCTCCAATGAAAGCTATATCCATGGCTCGCTGAAAGGTCGCCCTTGTGTTCATCAATCCAAAGGGCATTTTGGCATACATGAACGTACCCCAAGGAGTGGTGAAGGATGTTTTTTCTGTCTTCAGGAAGTACCGAGATTTGATTGTAGCTCGAAAGGCCATCAATCATGGATATTTTTGATGCACCAGTTACCCTTTGTAATATGTGTTCCATTTTCGGCAAGGGGTAGTTTTCTTTCTTTGAGCTCCTGTTCAGGTTTCTGAAATGGACACAAAGTATGATTTCCCCACTCTTCTTCCTTACCGGGACCAGGTTGGCCACCCACTCTGAATATCTCAAGGGTATGATGATTTGGGCATCCAATAGCTTCTTTACCTCTCTTTTCATTATAGGCAACAACATAGTGTTTATCTGTCTTAATTTCTTCCTAAATGGTTTAGCCTCCTCTTTCAGTGGGATCTTATGCTCAATGACAACTGTGTCATATGTTCCGAGGTCTTCATAGGTCCAAGAAAAAACATCAGCAAATTCTTTTGATAACTCAACATACTCGACCCTCTTCTTTCTTGTCAAGCTACTTGACAATTTGACAAACTTTGGCTCCTTCTCAGTGCCAGTGTTGCACTCAGCTACCTCAACATCCTTGTTTGAAACTTTACCCTTTACTGCCACATCATTCCTATCGAATAATCTTTCCAAAGGAAATAGCCCCTTTGGAATATGATTGCTAGGCAACTGAACAATATGATGATTAGCAATCTTGTTCAGAAAAATATCTACATGAGGATCAATTTCGGAGTCAGGATCTTGATCAATATGTAATGTTGAGAACTCATCAAAAGTCTACAAGAATATTTTGATCTCAAGATCATTCTCAAACACTTTCTAATGCTTGACATTGTCAGGAATAGAGGGCTTATATTTCACTTCTACATCATACATGAGTTTAGGTGGAAGAGGAACTCTAAAATTTCTTGCTGAAACATCGAGAGAATCAACCACAATGTTTTCTCCTCTTGGAATAAATGATATGTTGAAAGCTAGGAAGAAACTGTCAATGAGGTCCCATACTTCATTTCTGTAAATCCTAAGCCAAGGGTGTTTGGCCTGATAAATGTTTCTGATCTGCTGGATAATCAGTTCAACATCTCCAAACACAGATATCTCTTCAATCCCCATGTCCTTTGCAACCCTTAAGCTTGAAACAAGAGCTTCATACTTTGCCACATTATTGGTAGCTTCAAATTTTAACTTTTATGACAGGGATGTGGTTTCCTGAGCAGGGGAAACAAAAACTACCCCAGCACCAACACCTTCTTTAGAAGAAGCTCCATTAAAGAACATTTTCCAAACAAAGGTAATTGGAGGAGAATCTTCACAGAAAGCAATAGGATTTCTTGTTTCAAGAGGGGGCTCAGGAGCGTCAATGAGATGCAACAGACTAGAACCCAAATCAATATTAAAGGCAAAGATAAGATGATTGGTAGGGTCGGCTTCATCACTGATAATGTAGGCCAATTGAGCTTCTCTATATAGTCTCCTATGCTCCCCTGTAAAGAATGGAATGGTAGCATATGTGAGGTCCATCTACAAGGTTCCCCCAAGTCTTTTTATCCAAGATCTTGACATCAACATACCAAACTTGGGAGGAACATCAACCACCATGATATCCATGACCACACTTTTCATGGGCAGCTGAAATAAGGTTACCACCAGATCTTTGATGACCCCAAGACATTGCACTATCCTCAATTCAAAAGAATACAAATCATGATAAGCCTTTGTGACTTCCAGTCCTAATTCTTCCATGACAATTTTGGGCATGAGATTATGGGAAGCCCCTGAATCCATAAGATAGTTGTGCAGCACCTTGTCATGTATATTCAGGGATGTGTAGAAGGGAGGGGATGAATCATCTTTGTCTTCTACCATAGTACCTAAGATGACTACAGGATTTTCATCTTGTAGGTTTACTGAGTCTGTGGAATGACAGGGTGGTTTGGGCTGTTGGCATGTTTTCAGATAGAGGTAGAATTTTTTGTCATTGATGGAAAAGATCAACACGTTCAACAGAGTGATGATGGCATGACAATGGAAAGATCAACTGAAAAGAGGAATAGTGATCATTGGATCCTTTAGAATCCCTGATGGCCGTCAGATCCTCTCAAAGTGGAAGGATAGATAAAGTGGGGCTAATAGGTTGAATTGTTGATTAGCAGAAATCCCGCCATTCGTCGGATTAAAACAAGATTCCTGTTAGTCGTCGGATCTTGTTGAATGGGAGGACAGGATCAGATACAAAGAGATACATCGTAGAATAGATCTGGATCATCAGATCATTCGAAAAGATCACAACTGTTGACCATTCCAAAAGGATCGTGACCGAATATTTTCTTCAAGAATACCTGTTAGCCATTGGATCCAGTGGAGTTGCAAGGAGAATAAGCCCAAGAGTTAGCTAACACTCCAAAGTTGTGAAATGACGTGAACCGTTGGATGCAGAGTACACGTGGCAAGAGGTCATCATTTTGTTGACTGAAAGGTCAAAGGAAGGAGGCCCCTAACGCCTCAAATTCAAGATATGCGAAATCACGATAAGATCTGGATTGTTGATCCAAGAAGGACACGTGTCGATAGATCAGAGTATGACAAAGGTTCCATTTTGGAGTTTCAGATACCAGGAGTTGGAGATGTCAAAGACACTCATGACAAGAATGCCGAAATGCGAAATCACAAAGCACTTTTTTGGTGCAACCTGTGGTCACCATCGGTGGTCATGTGAGAGGGAGGAGCTAGTGGAGCTAAGCCCCTTTTTGAAAATCGAAACATGAAGAGTCAAGACTCTTCACCTCTAGATTGTCGAAATACGAAATGCGAAAACGCCTTTTTGTGTAGGCTGTGGTCACCGTCGGTGAGCATATGAGAAGGTGGAGCTAACGGAGCTAAGCTCTTTTTCAACAATCACAACATAGAGTGTCGAGACCCTTCAACATAGGATTGCCGAAATGTGAAATCAAAAAGGCATTCTGATTAGGCCCGTGGTCATAGCTAGTGGGAATATGGAGTAGGCACGAGATCCATCAGTGGTAATCCAACGGTGCAGGTTAATCAAGAATATGATCGAAGGGTCATCGTTTATTTTCATGATTATTAAGCTCACTTACGATTCATTTACAAAATTGAATCATGGTTCTTGATCGGTTGGCGATTCAGTTGCTGAGACATTTTTTTTTTTTCCCAAGGAGATTCGAGGTGTAACTGATGAGGCCGGTGAACATAAAAGGCGAGATGCAGTGACTGTGTAAGGTTGGCGGTTCTAACCGAAACAGTGATATGAACTGTAAGTCAGGTAAGATGAAAGAATGTGGAGCATGAGATAAAACTCAGAGATGAGTAACAATCATCGAACATATAGAAGCAAGATGAAAATAGCAGAATAACATGAAGCAGAGCAAAACTGCAGAACATTGTTTGAACCAGAGAAGAATTGCAGAACAATGAAGAAGGGGTAAGAATTGAAATACCTGTATTGTTTGTTTGTCAATCATTTGTTCATAATCAGGGAGGTAATGTGGTTCTAGGGAGGACTGTGGTCCTCTGATATTCAATTTTATGCTTGAATATTGGGAGTTGTAGCTTTCATCTAGTTGTGGCTAGAAAATAGGGTGGTGCTTGGGAAAACACAAAATTTTCTGTATGCAAGTCGGTGCTTGTATAAGTGGAAGTAGGTGCTTCCATCCAGTCGATGCTGGAACACTCAGTGAGTTGGTGCTTCCTTCTAGTGGGTGCTAGAGAAACTAGAGAGTTGGTGCTCAAACATAGATGATGTACAGAACTTAAAAGACCACCTATCATTTCGAAGAAGAAGAGGTTTTCTCCCTTTATGGGTTTCCTCGTGAAAATCTATCTCTGTGTATATCTTATGTGTGATGGATGCTCATTATTTATGTTTTCCATATGATGTGTAATATTGATGGTCACTTGACGATAGATTAAAAATGGTTTAATATACTTAAAATTGTTTAAGCATAGTGACAATTGATTCA
>ML815806.1:38964-54407 GCA_009831015.1 Picea engelmannii
AGATAATAATACTCCGATTGACACAAATCAACAAAAAGAAGCAAAATCACCTCCCATAATTGTTAGAAAGAATCATCCCGAAAATCAGATAATTGGAGATATAAATAAAGGAGTTCAGACAAGAAGGAAATTGATTAAAGACTAAGAACAATCTCATGTTGCCTTTTTATCTATGCCTGAACCAAAAAATTTCAATGAAGCCAGCCATCATGATGATTGGATTAGAACTATGAATGAAGAGCTTGATTAGATTGAGAAGAACAATACTTGGGAGCTTGTTCCTAGACCCGAAGACAAGAATGTAATAGGTTCCAAGTGGGTGTTCAAAAATAAAATGAATGAAAAAGGACAAGTTGTTAGAAATAAAGCCAGATTAGTATGTAAAGGGTATGCACAAGTTGAAGGTCAGGATTTTGATGAAACTTTTGCACCAGTGGCAAGATTGGAAGTCATCAGAATGTTTCTTGCATATTCATGTCATAAGAAATTTAACGTGTATTAGATGGATGTTAAGTCAACATTTCTTAATGGAGATCTGGAGGAAGAAGTATATATGGATCAACCTGAAGGATTCTCATTGACAAATAATACTAACTATGTCTGCAAGCTCAAGAAGGATCTATATGGACTGAAACAAGCACCATGAGCTTGGTATTATAGACTGGACAAATTCTTACAAGACAAAGGAATCAAGAAAGGTACTGTTGACAACAATATCTACATTAAGTCTGAAGGTGATAATTTACTAGTTTTCTTGGTTTATGTAGATGATATTATTTTTGGTTGTACTAATGAATCCTCTGTCCAGTGGTTTGCTAACTCTATGCAGATAGAGTTTGTGATGTCCATGATAGGAGAACTATCATACTTTCTTGGCTTACAAGTTAAACAAAGTTTTGCAGGAATATTTATCTCACAAGAAAAATACTTGAAAGAGATGTTGAAGAAATTTCAGATGGAAGATTCTTCTCCTATTACTACACCTATGGTGGTTGGTTGCAAGCTCAGTAAATATGATACTTCACCCGATGTTGATCAAAGGACATACCGATCAATGATAGGCATTCTTCTGTACATCACATATTCCCGTCCTGCTTGACTAGCTCTGGTAGGGGGAGATGGATTCTGATCTTCTGAATTTCATGCTCAAAGATAAAGGAGGAAGGGGGTTTCAAAATTTCTCTCACCTCTGGGACATGGTCTTTGGCTATTGGTGAGGGATTCTGAGTTTTCTTTTCCTTAATGGTATTTGCTGCATGCTTAGTAGGATTCTCTTCTCTGGGAGGCTAAGTAGGGGTGTCATACTCTTCTATTTTCCTCTTGGACCAGAGGTTGTATTTGTTGGGACTGGTATTGGAATTTTCTCCATTGCTTAGCTCATTTATTTGACTGTTCAGGAGGGATTCCTCGTATGCAGATTGAGTCAAATGGGGAAATGGGGAGGTGTCTCCAATACAGTGAATTTCAGGGTCAATCTCCTCTTCTTCCCTTTCCTCATCAATAACAAGGTTATTTTCAAGGGGATTCTGGATTTTCTGATCACTTCTTTCTCTGTCCCTCTACTCCTTTGGCATAATCTGAGGAGCATTGTTATTTGGCCTCTTGAAGCTACCTCCATTTTCAATATTTGGGACATTATTATAACCTTGCTTCCCTTCAAATTTCATCTTCTCCATTTCTGTAGACAGGGACTTCACCATATTGGTTAATTCATCTACTTGAGGGTAGGATGCAGAAGAACTAGAGGTTGAGGCCTCGGATCTTCCTCTTCCTCTATCTCTGTCGGATTTTCTCCTAAGTCTGTCAACTGCCAATACATTGGATTCTACTTCCAATGCTGCATATTTCATATGAGCCAGGGAAGTAGCTCTTCTGTCCCTGAGCAGGAGGCAGAAATCGAGGTCGAAAGCACTAGCATACGTGATTTTGGCAGATGCTTCTGTAGGCTTTATCTCAGCAGGGATCTTATTGTACATCTTGTTGAATCTTTTGGATAAATTAGAAATAGATTCTCCCTCCTTTCTCTTCAGGGATGCAAACTCTGTGATGTAATACACAAAATATTTTTTATCCTCCCATTGCCTCAAGAAAAAATTATCTAAGGCTTGAATACCAGCAATAGATCTAGGGGTTAATCCCCTAAACCACTTCCTAACCTCACCATCAAGGCTTTGGACAAAGAATCTCATCCAGACGTATTCATTTTCAATATTTATATTGTCTCCATAATTGTAGAAGGCAACAAGGTGCTCTTCAATAGTTATGTCTTCTTCTCTGGTGAACTTAGGCATATATTTTAGGTAATCCCCAGCAGAGAGAGCATTCATTAGCTGAGGTAGGACTAGAGGGGCGTATCTTGCAACCACTATGGCATCCATTCTGTTTCCAGGGGGATTAACTTCTTCCATAGGGATATGAGGTGGAGGAGAATTAGAAGGAGAAGGGGGTTGAACTGGGGAGATTGGGACTGAGCCTCTGGGAGGAAAGGGAAGCACCAGATGATTCAAAGAAAAGGCCAAAGGGCCTAAAGGAAAAGAAGTTTCTCCATATGTAGCAAAAACAACAAGATGAGGAGTGGTAAAGCCCGGGGTGGGAAAATATTCAGACGCACTGGGTCTAAAGCACGGTACAATTTTATGAGAGAGAGGAGTGACAAGGGTTTCTCCCTCCAATCCCAGACCAGGAGGGGAAAACTCCACAGGAACACTCCCAAAATTTAGAGTTCGGAAACTCCAACAGAAGGTATAACAGGGGAACCAGAAACAAAAATTGGAGTTTCTAAAGAAGGATAGTGGAAATTATCAGAAATACTTGGTTCAACAGTAGAAGTACCTTCTCGGAGGGCCTTTCCCTTTCTGAAAATTTTCTCTGGGTCATCTTCAAGTGTTGCTAAAAGAAGCTGTGGAGTAGACCTCATGTGTCTACTTTTAGAAGCTAGATATGAAATAGTGGATCCGCCTCGACGGAGTCACCATAGTGGAGTCGCTAGGTGCACAATTGCAATCTTTAATGTACTAAGTTCTGATGCACCTTTAGAACTAGTAAGCTTTGTCTTTCAATCCTAGGGAAAATATTCCATTTCGTCCCCGGAAACGACACCAGAAATGTTTGCACTAGAAGTCACCTTTGGATTGTGGCAGACGTAAGCCTAGTACCCATCAGTTTGTATGTCACAATGAATAAAATTAAGGGTGGTCAAATGGAAACTGTCTCAAGATTATATCATTCTTACTCAAAAAACTGGGTTGGCACGCCCAGGCAAGTGAGGTCTTGATCTAAATTTAGTCAGTGATTTGTTGTAAAAGGTGAGTAGGGGGAAGATTTGGTGAGAAGATGTAAGGGCCTTCTATGGACATCTGATCTTCCAACAACCTGAGGAGAAAAAGATTCAAGAACGAGATCCTCTTGGACTGGAGCTTCAGACACTAAGATATGTTTAAATGACACAGCCACAACAACACGATGATCGAACCAAAATCGCAATGTTGTTGTAACAGCTCGAATGGATCCTCCAATTCTAAGCTACTTAGTATAAGAGGGGAAAATGTAACACATGAAAATGATTAAAACTGGTGAAGATATTGCAGTGATCAAACTTGCATCGCAACAACACCACCACCCTCGACTGAATCTTCCAATTCTGAGTGTCTTAACGTAGAGTTTACAAAGAGATGAAAAGAGGTTGACTTTCATTAAACAAGAAATCTCAAATACATAGCATAACCGGAGAACCAGAGGTCTCGTTAAAACTTTACAAGTGGGAGCGTAGCTCTACCATCAACACTTACAAAATATAAAACATGAGTATATATACTCAGAACTGCTAACGTCCACTAGGTACGCAATTGGATCCC
Source organism: Picea engelmannii (assembly GCA_009831015.1). Classification (NCBI taxonomy): domain Eukaryota; kingdom Viridiplantae; phylum Streptophyta; class Pinopsida; order Pinales; family Pinaceae; genus Picea; species Picea engelmannii. Next base: position 42,819 of record ML815806.1, read on the forward strand.
TGCATTCAAAGCTTTGCATTTCTTCTCCTTCTTTCAGAATGCATAGGCTTTCCTTTGTCAGACGCAAATCTAAGACAGTATGGGTTTTGCAGGAAAATTTCATGATAGGGTGAACTTTGGGCTGACAGCCCACCTCCACGACTAGTGCTTCCCTGCTTTCTATTTATGGTTGAAACGAGGTTTCAACCACCTTCTTCAGCTTCATTAATTGTCCTTATTGGGATCGGGACAAACCCAGACATCCATGAAATTACTTAAGCAGAGCCCCTGGCCTGCTGAGTTAAACTTAACGCCTCAAAACCCTGTTGTCTTCTTACGCACCCAATACAATGCTCTTGACCCATTTAGCGCGGTTCTTCCCAATTTCCCCATGTGACCGTGGGCTTTGACCTTATGCTTATCCTGCATGATATTTTGGGACTTCGCATTTTGGGAGTTTTCGGTCTACCTTGGCTTTAAAATCGCGATGCCTGAAATTGCGAAATGACCGTTGAGATCGACTGTCAGACTCGCTTGAAAATGGATGGCTACGATCGCTCCTATCATAACATGAAATTCCGACTATGCGATGAGCGCTAGCCCCCTTTTCTTGGACCTACTTTCTCTATGACCGGGTGCTAGAACCATGGGCCCAACCCCTGGGAGCTTTCACGATTTTTCATTTTGGGGAAAAGAGATGCTGCTTCGGGGAAAACTTCGATTTCTGAAATAGCGAAACCGGGGTTTTGCATTTCGGGGCTTAGGGCTATGGGTGCACTTGTTGATGATAACCACAAAATGATGATTCCCGAAATTGCCGAAGTAAAATCATTGACCCTTTGCTTCTCACAAACAGATGGCCCAGATCTAATTCTTTACTTGACCTCTAATCTCAGGCCTCTACCCTAGCACTAAACTTCGGTTAACTTGACGACCCCAACTACCCGATGACCATCGATGAATCCTCACCGCTGAAAATTGATCTTTGCCCGCTCACTTGATTTGTGTCGCTATCTGACTGCTCTCAGTGTTGCAGATAGTGATAGTGAAGACTTGGATGACATGACTTAGGTTTGGAAAAACAAAGGATCAGTAGTGGAGGTAAAGTGAGAAGTAATCGGTTGTAGGGGAAACAAAGAAACTCGGGGATGATATCCCTCAGGCAATTTCGACAAGGAAAACTAGTTGACCAAGGATGAAGGCAAACAACAAAGAGAAATGTATGCTGGAAAGAGAAATCTATGATCGGGTATGCACAAAGGGGAAAAGACAGGTAAAAATCATAGGCTTAGGCCAAAATCACCATCCATCAGAACATGACAAGCTTAATCACTAACAAGTTGGTAGTGGGTTTTCACCTTCATTTACTATTGTTTCTCCTTCTCTTGATGAGTAGGCCAACTCTAACATGTATTTCACCTTCACAAAAGTGGTCTTCATGGTCACGATACTTTCCATTCTTCCATTAGAGCCTAGGCCTTCATGCTTGAACCGTGGTGTAGCTACAATGGGGTTCATGGTGCCTCCACTAGTACATTTCACAAAATTTTTGACAACGGTCCGATGAAACAATGTCGATATTTCAACAAAACAAATTCCATTGGTTCGTCGAATCATTTTGGTCTCACCATCAATTCCATTATCCAGGATTCGAACGTCTGACATAGGAAACTGCCCCGTGGAAGCTATGGAGAGATTTAATCAAGTTGACTTTCATTGCAATGGATCATTGCAATGAAATTGATCATACACAACTATCATTTGTTCGACGCAACAAACTACCAGATGGAATTTTCCAGGAATTGTTCATCAACCAAGAGGCCATTGTAATATCAATGAACTCAATCGTTAGTACAATGATAACGCATGTAAATGTTGATGTTTTGTAGCTCCGGGAAAGTATTATCACATGAACCTAGGTGTTGGGTACCACGTTAGACTCTTCATTTGGATAAAACCGCCATTGGAATGAAGCTAGGGCTTCATGGGTTTGGTGGTGGGATTTGTGGGTTTATGTTAGGGATTCACACCCACAGGATTATGAAGGGGATTCTATGTTGACCCCTAAGACTTTCATATAATGAAGAGAGTTCATTGTGACATTTCATCATGTAGATAATGTGTGGAGATATGATGGAGCTAACATAAGTTATTTTGCACTAGTGCTAGGAGGCTTGGTGATTTTAGCAAAGGGAAATTCTACATGGTGGGAAATTTGGCCTAGAGGAAGAAAAGTCACATGGAGCGAATTGTATGGAGGTGTCTGTACAAAGGTTTTTCTGTATATGTATGTGAGTTGTAGGTAGACACAGTCGCTTACATATGCAGGTTGTAGGTGTTGTCACCCAAAGTTTGGGTCCAATTTTGCGCGCGCGGACAAACAAAGTTTTGTGCACATATATAGAAATGCTCAGAGAAATGCCAGAACATGCGCATCCAAACGAGTTTTTTCAGTAGTGCACCAAGTATAAAGACTACGAATTGCACATCGGTCTGAGTTTTTTCAATTGCATCGGAAACCAAGAAGATGCTCATCGGAATCAAGAAAATAATCATTGAGAAATCTACTAGAATGATTATTCCTAGTAACAAATGAAGAAGTGGGGTGGCCAGAAGATGAGTTGGCCACGCAGTTAATATTTTCCATGATGAAGAGAGTCTATGTGGAGTGCTCGCAAGAACCAAAAGTGTGTGAGGAATCTGGATCAGATAAGCACGTGGAGAAGAGTAGAAAGAGACAACGCTCCCCATCATTGAAATATATAAAAGTGATCTCTAAGCTTAGAACATGAGTTAGCTAGTTAGTATGTGAAATAGTCGATGGACTATCAGTCTCGAGCTCACTCTGATCCTATTGTAATCCCGTAAAATTGTGAATATATTCTTGTGTCTTTGTTCTGTCTGATCCTATAGCAAGCTGCATGGCACATCATATTGTATTCCCACTACTTTAGATAGTAATGATATGAATTCCTATGGATTTCCTAAGCAGTTGTTTAGCGTGTTGTATGTATCGAATATGATATGATGTTTCTAGTAATAAAGTTATGGCATTTTTGATCTATTATGTGTCTGTTGTGAACGAGTTGGCTATGTGTGTGGATAGTTTTAATTCCTAGTGCTAAACTAGTCTATCATACATGAGTTATATGGATTCCAATTGTAGTAATGTTTTATGTGTTTAATCCTCCATCTCTGACACAAGACCTTATGGTCTCTGTGATCCTCTCTATATCTCGGGTGAGACCTTTCTTGGCCTTGGCCGATGATTGACATGTTGGTGCTTTGAGGTTTTTTTGGACACACTCTGGATGAAACTTGAGTCTAAACGTCCTCAGTGTTAGGAATGTTGATACACACATAAGAATGATGGAAACAAAAACACTGCACCCAACTACAGGTAGGAAAAGTCCCGTATGTATGCATGTTGCAGGTGAGAACAGTTGTGTACATACGCGGATTGCAAGTAGGCACAATTGTGTATGTATGAATGTTGTAGTGGGAACAATTGCATATACATGGGTTGCAGTGGAGCAAACAACATATGTACGTAGGTTGCAGCAAGGAGAACCACGCACATTGTTTTTTGGGCAAAGAGAAGGTTTGTATAGGTTGACAGGTGACATCATCAGGTCGTACAAGTGGTCTGCAACAGATTTGCGAGCCAAGGAAGTTTCCAGTAAATTGTTGAGCTTTGGTGTTTTGTGTTGTTATTGGAGAAAAAGGTTGTCCTCAGATTTTGGTGAAATTGTATTGGTTGGGAGGATGAGTTTTGTCCTCAGATTTGGTGACATTTGTATTGGCCGGGAGGGTTGTTTTTTCCCTCAAAATTTTTGAATCTGATAAGGTTACAAAACATAAATTTTTGGTGTCATGTGTTGATATCCTTGATATTTTGTGTTTCCACTGCATATAATTTCAGTCAATAATTTTCAGTGTAAAATTGTTCAGTGATAACAGATAGGGTTTTACTGTTAGATCACTAGGAAGCAATTTTTCAGATATGAAAATTAGTCACATAGAGTTGCATGTGAAAATTGGCAGTAAAGATCCTCAGAAAGCTAACACACACGCCATTGAAATTGCAACCTTATGGTGGGATGCCTCCATTGAAACTGTGATGCTCGAGAGGGAACAAACCATCAATGATCCAACAATATGTCATTGTAAATCTATCAGAGTGGTGATGCTAGGGAGGGAAAATTACATCAGAGAGACGACAATAGGGTGGGAAACATTCATTGAAGTGGTGACACTAGAACGCCCAAAGTTCGTTGGGGTTGAGACAGATGGGCAGAAACATTCCGTTGGAATACTGACATATATTCGACGATGACCATTAGAGTTGGATTTTTGATGGATGGATAATAAATTAAAAAAATAAATCAAATTGTTGTTGTACATTGAAATCCATGCTTATGATGCATTGGACACATGGAGCAAGTAGATGTGTTAGATTAAGAAGTTGAAGAGGTTGAGCCAGATGTAGATGATAATGTTCTCAGTAATTGATGATATAAAAAATTAGGATAAGGGTTTCTATTATTGCATAAAACCCTAATTCAAGCTTTTTAGAGCCTCCACATCTAAAAATGCACACCCACACTTAAGAAATACATGTTTTGCTTTTAAATTGTAATTTTTTCCCTTGTGCAAAATGCACGTCAGGCTTCACAAAAATGTGCGCCCATGTATTAACACACCTGCCATTTGAGTGATTCAAGTTTATGAGGGTGTCTTAGATAATTTTACACATGTCTACATATCTATATTTTCATTTTCAAACATAAAAGTGGTTGTTGTGTAAAAGAGGCAAAACCTACCTTATAAATTGAGAGACCAAAACAATAGAAAGTGACATAATGGAAATGGATGGCCATGATTCTATATAGCTCCAAGGTGAAGTTAATAACATTATATATATATATCATTCAAAGTGCATTTTCAAATGAATAAGGACTTCTACCTTGAACCAAGATTCAATACTTTTTGTAAAATGGAGGGTAAAACCGTCTTACTGTAAAATACACACCTAAGACTCATATGATCTCCAAATTGAGTGGTTCAAATTGTGGAGTTTGGATTTTGTAATTTTACATCTATTCTTACTTTAGTTGCGTATTTTGAAACCAAAAACCCTCTGTTGTGAAGAAATGCTAAAAGTTGCCTTGTAATTGCAAAAAAATGTATGAAAACATGGTATGATGAAAAATGCATGCCCTAGGAAGAAAAATCCATGTATGGTTTTGGTAATTTACAAGTTACAAGTTACATGACTGTGGATTTGTTTTAAACCCTAGAGACTGTATACTAGGGTGATTTGTGCCCAAAATTCAACAAAGGGTTGAATTATACGTGAATCTTTGACAATCGTTCACATACACTAACTAAAATGGCAAAATGAGTACTAACTACTTGTTTCCATGAGCTCGATGAGTCAGGAGCTTGTACAACCACATCACACATAGGCTAGTTGTTATTTTCATTTCGATTTCGAAGACCTACATAAATCATCAAAGAATAAAAGGTTATATGACTGAATAATAATTCAATAAATAAATAGACATATCAACATGTATGGGACTCCATAAATACTAAAATGGAATACCTGAATGCATTTTTCTTGGTTTCGAGAATAATTTATTCTCTACTAAACATGGTCAATAGTGTGAAGGTGGAAGTTCATTTAGCCCTTCCCTACCCCCTCCTTGTATCACTCTCAATTCCCCATACCCTATCTATCTACTGGAAAATAATTGAAAGTGGCATAGTATGATTCATGCATACAAAGTAGCAAAACAAAATTTAAAGGTAAATGAAATAAAGAATGTGTTTGAAGATATGTGGTTTTGTACATACAAACATATAACATTCATCCATAAGAAGGTAGCAACAAATAATATATATTAATAAATTTTATCATCAAATTATGTTTCCATTATACATGTTTCTCATAATATATACATTCACTTCTTTTTATGTTTCTTAGTTTTCAGATATTTTTTTATTGGCTCATTTATTTCTTGATTCGCTTCAATTATAACAAAGTTATCAACTTATGAGAACTGTTACCTTAAAACGAGAACTTTGCCCCCCCAAAACTCATATTTTTGCATAAAAACACCAAAATCAACCCTAGAATAAAAAAGTGGTGCTCATATTTATTTTATTGCTCTACAATCCTGTTTTTATAACACATAGTTCTTTTATTTTGCAAGTTCATTCTTATATTTCATTTTAAATTGTCCATTCCTTTCATCAACACGTATCATTGTATCGAGGTATGTTGGATGTTGGACATTTTTGTATTGTAGAAAGTATGATGTGTGGAGTTATTCCTTACATAAGGAGTAATTGATGGTGTTACTTGATCCTGATTTATGAGCGGAATGAAATAAATAGTCTGAATACAATAACATAGGGATACAGATAACAACAATAGATATCTAGTGAACAATAACTTCTATTGAATACATGAAATAGGTTGAAACTGTAAAACTACAGAACTGAAATCAACTTGCTCAAATGGTGGTAGCTATCTCTGAGAAGAGATGCGGCTGCTACACGCATTCATCTGAGAAGAATGATTACAATGAGGCTCCAGAGGCCTTTTTAACATTACTCATGAATTCCAAAACCCTAGACATCCAAAAACCTAACCCTAGGAGATGAAATGCCAAAAGGTATGTGGGCCCTGATGGGTAAGTTGGTACCTCAACTTCCTCGGGTCATAGATTTTGCATACGACCTCCGTTTTAGGCGCATGATAGCTCATTGGAAAGATCCTTTCGATAAATACATACTATGCCATCAAAATCTAACTCCGTCTACATTTTGATTGTGGTAATCCAAAAAAACACTATTTAGGGCCCCAAAACGGCCCTAGAATTACAAAAATATGTATTGACATGAAAACTTCCAAAATAAGCCAGCTGGATTAGGTGTGTGGCCACCAATATCCAACCGGAAGTTGTGTATGGCTTCATACAACCCCGAAAGTGTAGAACCCACAATTACAAATAATTACAGAAGAGCATGCTGAGATACAAATGTCAAAAGGAGCCAGTTGGAATAGGTGGGTGACCACCAGTATCCACCTAGATTGGTCCTCCCCCCTTAGGAAGCAATGGTCTCCATTGCATTGAGTGCCCCCATTAGGTGAGGAAATTTCTATTGAATTTGTCCCTAGGTGAGCCATTTTCCTTGGTCAAGGAGCCACCTTTCCTTGACAACCCAATAAAGATGGATTCTCTTCTGGTGAGTGCCCTTGAATTGTGTTTCCACTATCTGATCAGTGGATGCATGTTCCACGTAGTCAGGGTTGAGCTCTGTTGGTGTCAATTATTCTGCAATATTTGACGTGTCCAATAATGGTGGAAAATATGGCCAAAGGAGGTTCACATTGAACACTGGGTACAAGCCGAGGAAGGGGGGAGTGTTGAGCTCAAAAGCATTGTCTCCCACAATCTTGGTGATAGTGTAAGACCCATAGTGAAGTGAATGGAGCTCCTGATGGGGCCCCGTAAGGCATTCTTTATTCAAATGTAACCAGACCTTGTCTCCCACCTGAAACTTGTGCGGTACTCGATGTTCAACATGGCATTGCTTGTACTTAGCATTGGATTTATGCAAAATCTCATGGACATGTTGGCGAATAAATTGAATCCGCTCAATGAATCTGGTGGCTTTTTTGGGCTCAGATTGAACATGGGAATATTTTTTCTGTGTGGTTGCAAGAGGTAGTGCAACATCAATGGGACTGAAGGGTTGGAATCAAAACCCCACCTGAAATGGTCTATGGTCGATGGAGCTATGGAGAGCCTTGTTGTAGTTGCATTGAACATAGGGAAGAGTCTCATCCCATATACGCGGATGCTTATATTTATACATGTGCAAGATGTGCACAATCATTCGATTGACGACCTCTGTCTGGCCATCGGTTTGAGGGTGGAAGGCAATGGATTTAGTGAGGTTGGTGTCCAATAGTGACCAGAGACTTGACCAAAATGTGTTGAGGAAAATTTTGTCATGATCAAAGATGATGGTCTATGGTATCCCAAAATGGACCCACACTCATTCGAATAATATCTTGGCAGTATATGCCATTGTGATGGTCTTCTTGCATGATATGAGAATGGCCATGTTTGAAAACTGATCAACCACCACAAATACACAATCATTTCCTTGCTTGGTGGACATAAGGCTAGACATGTAATCCATTGAGATGGATTCCCAAGGCCTCTCAGGAGTAGGAAGAGGGTTGTATAAGCCTTGCTTCTTGATGGTTGGCTTAGAAATGACACAAGTAGTGCAAGATCTGATATACTTGCTGACATCTTGTCAAAATCTTGGCCAATAAATTTTTTTCTGTAGAACGGCCATAGTTTTCTCCATGCCAAAATGTCCTTCCATCCAACTGTAGTGAGCCTCCCAAATCATCTTTACACACTCGCTTGCAGGAACACAAAGGTGGCCCATATGACATAACAGTCCGTCATGAATGTGAAAATAGATGACATTCATGCCTGTACCCAAGAGATGATATGTGGTGGTGAAGTTAGGATCTTGTTGATAAAGTTGGGGCCACTCAGATACCTCATGCCCACAAGAATGGAGCACGGTGGTGAGTGCAACCACAAGAGGTCAATTGAGGAAGTCATCAAAATGATTTGTGCTCCCTGTCTTATACTTGATGTTGAGATGGATTTGCTGCAGGTATGTGGACCACTTTTGATGACAATCGTTCTACAACTTCCCCTGTGTCTGTATGAACTGGAGAGGCTTGTGATCAATGTGGATGATTGTCTCATTTCCCATAATGTAAAGTTTCCATTGACGACATGCTTGTAAAATGAAATACATTTCCTTGTCATAGGTGGGGTATTTCCGGAAAATATCTGAGAGTGCCTCACTATGGAATGCTATTGGATGACCTTGTTGGGTGAGAACTGCACCTACAACATAGTCGAATGCATCAATATCAATCTTGAACGGTTTTTGCAGATCGGTTTAGGAGAGTACTAGAGCTGAGCATAAGTGATGCTTCAAATCATCAAATGCTCATTTTTTTTCCTTCCCCCATGTGAAATTTGTCTTGCCACCTCCCTTGGTCACTTGGCTGAGGGCCCATGCAATATGGGAGAATCCCAACATGAATCGTCGATAGAATTTGACAAGCCCCAAGAAGATCCAAAGCTTGGTTAGTGTGGTCGGGGTTGGCCAGTCACGAATGACCTGGATCTTAGATGGATCCACACGTACCCCATGTTAATCAACAATTTATCCCAAGTATTGGACACCCTTCATGCCAAAGGAGTATTTTTCCAAGTTGGCATATAGCTTGTGTTGTCGCAAAATGCTCAAAACCTGTTGAATATGTTGCATGTGCTCCTCCCAAGTTCAAGATGAGGATGTCATCCATATATACCACCACAAAAGAGTGAGTGAAGGGTCTCAATAGATCATCCATCAACCTCATGAAAGTTGTTGGTGCATTTGTTAGGCCAAAGGGCATGACCAACCATTCGAAGAGACATTCTTTAGATTTGAAAGTTGTCTTCCATACATTAGTCGGTTTGATGGGAAGTTGGTTGTAGCCAGACTTTAGGTCAATAGTGTTGAAGAACTTGCCCCCCTTGAGTTGTTCAAAAAGTAAATTAATTCAGGGAATTGGGTACCAGTTCTTGACTATGATTTTGTTTAATGATCTGTAATCGATGCAGAGCTGCTAGGTCTCGTCTTTCTTTTTCACCAGTACAATTGAGCTTCCGCAAGGGGAGGAATTGGGTCTGATGTGCCCCTTTTGAAGAAAATCTTGGATCTGACACTTGATTTCATAATTTTCCATCAGGGAGTGACGATAAATTGTTCCATTAGGCATAGGTGCACCAAGGCTTAGATCAATTGCATGGTTGACTTGGTAGTGCGTCAATACCCCGGTGGGTGAGGAGAAGATGTCTCTGTACTCTTCCATGATTCCGTCCACTTGCTTCTGCATCAAAGAGAGGCTCTGTGTAAAGGTACAGATGTGGCGATGACCTTCTGATTACTGTGAGCAAGGATAAAAAAGAAGATGAACTTCCCGGTCTATGAAATGACCTTACTGCATTGCTTAGCAGAGATTAAAGAAATAGTGGTAGGTGACGCTACCTCTGGTATATTGTACAATTTTCTACCCAAAGTAATAATAGCACTACGAGGTATAGACTCATACACAACATGTTGCTTCCACAAATATGGTTTTTATAAAAGAACATCACATAATTCAAGGGGAGCGATATCACACAATACCTCATCTTTGAAGGGCTTCATGTCTTTGAGGTTATGGTTTTGTGGAGTTTGTAAGCCATGCGGGAGCTAAAAGGGCCCTACAAAGTTTGAATGGTGTGCAGATGCCCAATATTCAACAATTTTTACAGGTTAAATTGGGAAACATTTGGTATTGGAGAAAAGCGTCCTGACATGGGACCTGATTATCCTATATTTGTGGGAGATTTGTCAGTTGATGTGACAGACTATATGTTGCAAGAGACATTCCGATCTAGATATCAAACTGTAAAAGGAGTCAAGGTTGTAACTGATAGGGTTACAGGCCGTGCAAAAGGATATGGGTTTGTAAGACACATCAATATTGTTGGATGGCTCGAGAATCATCTCCACAGCTTAGAAATTATCAAATATATTGAAGCCAGAACCCAAACAAAAATATAAATACTCCAGAGAGACTAATTTGGAAATGAGAGAACGTTTCTCAAAGTTCATATTAATGGTGCTGCTGCTATTTTATGTTTCATAAGTTTTGTCTACCTAGCTAGCAAACATGACAAAGAATATCGTACAAATCATATGATATGGACTATGGTGAAGATTTCGCATATGAAAGTGTAGGTACTTGGTTCAAACAGATGGATAAAATCATACATTATGTGAATAAGGATGGTCGTGTTAATGCGTTTTATTCAATTCCAACTATCTACACTGAAGAAAAATATACATCCAATGAAAGCTGGCCTTTGAAGACAGATGACTTTTTCATGTATGCAGACTATCCAAATATTGATTGGACAGGGTATTTCATCAAACGACCTTCTCTGAAAAGTTATGTGAGAAAACTCTCAGGGTTTCTACAGGCAGCAAAGCAATTGAAGTTTCTTGTAGGTAGAAATAAGGAAGGGCCTAACACTGATTCTTTGGAGGAAGCAATGGCTCTTGTTCAACAACATTGCATTTGAATCTAGAGAATAAGAATAATTTTGATCTCGGTTTGAATGTGCTGGAGTATGAAGTCTGGCTTGCTGAAGTCAGCATTGTAAATGCCAAGTTGTCTAAGTTCGCCAAGGTTGATAAGAACAAAATCAACTACATTCATTTGCTATTCACGGTATGACAGGGTGCTACTGGGCAAGCAACTGCATGGAATATTTTGTCTTTGTAACACGATTTGGGATGCTGTTATTGGAAGTTAGTGTTTTTGTGTTTTACTACAAGGGAATTATGTTAGTAGATGGGATGCTTTGAAGCACACTCTCATTCTCTCAACGACCATTGCTAGTATTGACACAATCATCAAGGCGATATACATTTTTGGTTTTGGTGTTCCACTGTTCATTA